>OX155960.1:3583252-3851029 GCA_944548615.1 Micropterix aruncella
TCACCCAGCGGGCCGACACTCGCGCCCTTACTACCAGTTGCAACCAAATTACTCCGGTTTCCCGAATGGTTACGGGTTCGAGGTCGCTTGCGCGGTCCTCTCCCTTGCGTAGCGGTGAAACGGTGTCAACCAAATCTATCGCGGACCACGGCATCCTTCGCCCGGTTGTTCACCCGGGATCGGCACAAGATTTTAGGCGTTAGGCGACATCGGACAGTAAATATAATTTGATAATTTAGTTTAATTTCTTAATGTTGAATAAGTAATATGGTATACGATTTTAGTCCACGTGGTATAAATTAATGCTGTAAATTGTATAATTATTTGTGAATTGTTTTAAATAAATTTATTTATTTGTTAATTTATTTATTTATTTATTTATTTATTTATTTAAGTCCATAAAATACATTTAGTTACAAAAACATTCTCTTAGCCTAATATTTCATAATTAATTGAACAGTTTTCCAATTTACTTCCTAACTCGAAAAGAGATTCAGAAATGATAGTTTGTGGTTTACCACCTCACTAGGAATAACCTGTATCGAGGTGGTACCAACAGAAATCGTATAATTTATTTATTTTTATTTTATTTATTAATTTACAATAACTTTATAATTATGTCATATACACACCATTAACATACTATGGTTGAGTTGGGAGAGATTGAGCACATCCTATGGTGAAAATGTCTATCCGCATTCCTAACTAGGTCAGAGACCCGTATCTAGGGATGCTGCTTTTTGTTTAAAGGTATCGACATTGATTTTATAAAATCAATGGTATCGATGAGCTGACTCTTTTGATGTTATGAACTTACGTTGCATTGCATAATACATAAGAATATATACATATATACATACACATACATACACACATACATAAATATATATGTACATACCTACACCTATACATACATAAGCAAATAATACACGAGATTTGATATTAGTTAGTAATACATAATTTAATAAAACAACTTAAATTATTAGCGAGAGCAATTGAGACTCAGCATACATTGGACCCCGTTCAAGCAGGTACTTCTTTATAAGTATTTTGAATGAATTTAAGTTGTTTGCATTCTTATAACTGTCATTTAAATTGCCTGCCGAAAGAGCTTGATATATCCGCTTTTAGGTTTTTATTATATTTTATATATTTTTTAAACTTTATAATGCAATGGTATTTACATTTAATAATGACAAGGATGGAGGTAGTTGCTTTATTCCAAAATTTAAAAATTTTGAATAGACCAAATTAAATGGAAGGTATAATAGTTCAAATATTCAAAAATAAATATTCTTACATCTAATATAATACATACATAGATACGATAATCGCATAAACTTTACATGAATTTATATTAAAAGTATATATAAATAAAAATTATTATAAATAAGTACATACATATATTATGATAATTAAAAATTTAAAATATATTATTATGATAATACGAGTATATATTTACATATGCATAAGTGCCTTGATAACTATTTATCAAAGAAAATGACAATTTGCCATGCCATTTTTTATATAATATAGATAGATATTTTAATAAAATTAAATATTCAAAAAAAGTCTAATTACTGACCAAAATAAAATACAATAACTCGCAGGGTTAAATATTTAACAGTAAATTGCGCAATGCAATTTGATTAAATAACAGCTTTTTTCGCTCGTATTTACATTCGTCCTTTCCGCTTTGACGTTGGTATAACATTCATCTCAAATTTCATTTCCTTTATAAATGATGTCGTTTACATTTTTTCCTGTATAAATAATGTTCATATCAAAGGCGGGCGCTTGCTAACGTACGAGTGTTATTCGAGTATATTCGCAGAGCGACAGACGAGCGAGTCTTTACGATACTCGAATACTCGCTGCACACTTGGTTTGACTGACCAAGCAGCGAAATCGATCGGTTCTCAAAGATTTTATAGTATCGATTTACTAAAAATTTTGGAGAAAAGTATAGGTCTGTCAGGGGTGTATACAGTAAGTCTGTAAGCTTAGCTGTAATAGTTGGTTTGTTAGGAGAATTAACCCAATGTTTTTTTTTAATTAAAGAAAACCGCTCCGTATCCTTGCAGTGGCAATGGTCCTATACCGATTTGGTAAGTTGATTAAATAATAAAAAAAAAAATACCAAAAAATAAAAACCGACTCCATTTTATAAATAAGTGCATCAGCCATGTTATGGTGATATTTAGAACGAGCTATATTAATTGAATACGCATACAAAATTTTGTGTCTGTGCTGTTGACCGTTGAGGAGTTCCTTCGTTGGAAGCCAACCCTGGGTGCCGCAGTCCTGTTTTAATGAAACTTAGAACGGGCTGTCCTAATTGAATGCATACAAAGTATCACCGCGACAGAGCTGCTGCACCCAGCGTTGGCTTCCAACGAGGGGACTCCTCAACGGTCGACAGCACAGAAACGAAATTTTGTATACGCGTTCAATTATAATAGTCCGTTTTAAGTTTCACCACGACAGGGCTGCGGCACCCAGGGTTGACTCCCAACTAGGGGACTCCTCAACGGTCAACAGCATAAACATTAAATGCTGTATAGCATTCAGTTTTAGACGTAGAGTTGGACTGGTTTCGTAGCTATATAACTGGACGCACGCAGCTAGTTAAAATTGACAGCGAGACAATAAATCCCTGCCGTGTTCCTTTGGGGTCCCACAGGGCAGCACACTGGGCCCAATACTCTTCTTAGTGTACATAAATGACCTATGCCAGCTTCAGGTTCAGGGCTCCGTACTGTCCTACGCCGACGACACTGTGTTGCTATTCTACGGCGACACATGGACGTCTTCGTTTGAAAGGGCGACTGCGGTACTGAAGCTGGCTAAACGATGACTTGACAATAATCTTTTGACGCTAAACGAGTACAAACTAAATATATGACCTTTAGCATCGACAATAGACATCAACCCAATACTAACCACCATATTACGTTACATAAATGCGACTACTTGAACTGTACATGTTTACCACTTTACGCACGAACACAATAAAATATCTAGGAATAGTCATTGACCAAAATCTAAAATGGACACAACACATTGAGGCTACGACTAAATGGACTAGAAAGTTGATTTATATATTTAAAAATATAAGAAGCGTACTCAACATTAACCTACTACGGAATGTTTACTATGCATTGGCGCAGACTCTACTTACATACGGACAAATCGGTTGGGGCGGTATGGCAAGAACAAATCTTGACCCACTAGTCAAAGCGCAAAAAGCTTTGCTCAGAGTCATTAACAAGAAGCCATATCGCTTCCCGTCAGACGACCTATATACAGACTTTAAAGTACTTGACGTACGCCAACTATACATACGCGCTGTTCTGGTGTGCTATCGGAGGGACCTCATGAGGAACACGGATAAAGACAAAACAGAGCACAAACACAACACTAGACATAAAGAGAAACAGATTCAACCAAAAATGAAGACTGTATACGGACAACGACACTACGCATATCTCGGACCTAAACTCTATAATATATTTAACTCGTACACAGGATAGATTTTAAACATAACCGACAACCAGTTCAAGAGGCGGGTGTCTCATTGGCTCTCAAATTATACTAGAGATGAATGCGAAAGTATGATATATTAAAATATTTTATTTCTAACCACAAATTATAGAATATATAGATGTAAATTATGGATATACAGATATACAGATTATAATATGTTATATTTTATTATTTTATACTATATTATATATAAATATGATACATTATTTTATATGTTATAACATATGCTATTATATTATATTGTAATATGTTATATTATTTATATTATGTTATGCTAAATTATATTACGTATTGTTTATTTATGAGACGGAAGAAGGACAGCAGGCAAGGCATACAGGCTCAGCAAATAATTTATTTATTTTTTTATTTATTTAGGTACATAGGATTAGGTATACAGTTCATTCATAGGTCATGTAATCTTATAATAATTATATAAATTATTTAATAATTAATATAGGGAGGTTTAACACATCTTATATGACCTTTACTGCCAATAGCACATCTAACTAGGCGATAATTTGGCCCGTCTCTAGATGTGCATATTTTTATGCAATTTTAAGAAATGAAGTGTTTTTTTTAAAATAAATTATTTGTACCCACCACCTGTATATACACATAAATATACCAATTTTATAAAAAATATAGCTATGTAATAAATATATACATTTATAGTTGTAATACCACAGAACTATGTATCCAACACAGGCGTATACCTAGTGGGGTGATGTAATCCTGACAAGTTAATGCCCTTTCGCGATTTTCGTCATATGTATTCTTTTTAAATGTGTTAAAAAAATGAACGCAATCTTTTTAATGTAACTATAAAAAATAGGATAAATAAATAAAAAAAAAATATGATAGCCCGTTCTAATTTCGACTACGTCACATACAAAATTCTTTATAGCATTCGATATGATAGCTCGTCCATTCTAAGACCCACTACGATATGGCTGCTTCACCCAGGGTTGGTTCGCGACAGAGTATTTTAATAAAAGCTTGTTTTTAAAAATGTGTTTTTACTATTTACTTTGATTTTCTAATAAATCAAAAATTTGGACTTTATAATTTCATTTAAAATACACATACTAAAGAAATCTAAAATAGTAATACACCTTTATCTAAAAACTTAGTGCTGCAAGGTTGTACATCCAGTGAAAACGCTGTTGCAGGGAAACATTCTAAATATCCATTCCAAACAGCTCTGTATGTTTAGTAAATAGGATAAATATAATTATTGAACAAAAAATACATTTCATGCTAAATAAAACAAATTTTGCCAATTTTTTTTTTATACAATCCAAGAAGATCTTTTGATTTGTCTTCTGTAAAATTTTAAATCTGACACAATGCTGTTGCGGCCCTCCATTCAAATGGTAAAGCAGGCTATTGCGAGCGGAAATATCTGAATTGTATCTGATCGGAGAACTCTTTCTGATCTGGAGAATTGATTCTACGATATGTTTTTATGAAGAAAAAAATATATATAGGGACCTAATGGAACCGTGGAGCTTCACATTGATGGCCTGTTTGTGTTTGTTAAGTTTAGACCAACTCACTGTTCAACCCCCATCCGGTAGCCTCGTGAAAAAAGGACTTGTTTGGAAAGTCCTCTATGAGATCTGCCTGCGGCTGTACGTCCAGTCGTGGGAAATTGGGAACTCAAGTTTGATCTGGCGGAATTGGAAGCACCGTTAAGGTCAGGCAATCGATTATGGACTCCGGCGAATAACCGGCGGAGATAGTTCTTGACTTGATGTCAGCCACCTTCGAAACGATCCGTTGGTCACCCTATCCCGTTTGATACTGCTGGGCAAAGGCCTACTCGGTCCGATATAAATTCGCGTAAGCGTCCACGAATCTGCAACCAGACTGGAGGACGGAGAATTTCGTCCAAATCTGGTAGTAAGAGAGCGAGGTTTACCAGTTGGTCCTCTTCCCAGTGCCCTACAGTAAGGTGTTAGACTCGGGCCGTTAGCCTAGCTGGACTTAAGATTGTTTTTGTCTGCAAAAGTCTTTGACTCTCACTCAATGGGAGTAAGAAAGATCTGATGCCATTATAACTCTATTGGGTGATAGTTTCGACCGTTGTCAATGACATCCCTCGTAGGCACCGGGGAATACTTTATTAAAAAGAAAACAGAGCAGCTGTGCTGGGCTAAAATGAAGCAGGATAAATAAATAAATAAATGGGATAAATGAAATTAATTTATACAATTAAAAAAAAAAAAAATCACTAAATATACAAATGAATTAAAGAAATAAATGGTACAAATGAAGTGGGATAAAATGAAGGTGTCCGGAAGCAATGTTCTGACCGTGCCGACAGCTGAAACAGAAAAGGAGGCAGGAAACGATTAGCTTTGCCGGCCTCCTGAAATTTGGCGCCAAAAAAGCAATGGTGATGTGAAAAGCTCGATATAAGCGTGAACGATACACGTATGTTTTGAAGTAAACGTTTTATATGAATATTACAAGTTAAACATTAACCTGTTAACCGGGGAAGTCCATTTTTAATTAGGCAACATACAACGGGCGCGCACTTTTTCGTAAAGATGTGTCACGCCCGCATGACGTCATTTATTATATATTTCTTTAATCAATGCTTAGAATTAATTGAAACAATGAAATATATATTTTATCGTCAACAACCCACAGAATTTAAATACGGCCCGATTTTTTTCCCACAGTACGCGCGGTTCATGTGCGTCTAAAGTTCACAAATTCTTCGGAAATAATACGCAGTATGCGCCTGGCCTCAATACACGTACCGAAGACTCACACATTCTTTAAACGACAAAAACAAGTCCTGCCCGTTCCTAGATAGAACATATATTTTGAGGACGTTCCTATACGTCCTACCCATACTCGATACTGTACGTTAGGGTCGAAACCGAAAGGTCGCCGAAACCCCATATTGTTCGAATAAGGCCGAAAAATGACATTGAATTCGGTTGGACTCAACCCCATAGTTTGAGAGGCACTAAGGTAATATGCTGCAGAGCAGGTTACCGTTTTATAACACTATTTTTGTTTCATTTATGTACTATTTTTATTTTAAAGCATTATTTTTTGTAAATGCTGCAAATAAACAAAAAACTATTTGCTATATTCAAGACTGAATTTCGGGAAGCACCGTTAAGATAACCAGAGAAGAAATTATAAATAATAATAATAAAAAACTTTTTATTCTTTAGAAAAAAGAGTTTTTATTATTATTATTATATAAGTATACGTGCTTTGGGTATAAGCAGAAGAATGGTAGGGAAAAATTGAACCTTAACCCCAAGATCTTCCACTGGCAATACACTGCCATCGTGAGGCCGATAATCACGTACGCCTCGGTGGTATGGTGCAACAAAGCCAACCAGAAAACTGTGATTACCAAACTAAACAATATCCAAAGGACGGCGTGCCTCATGACAACTGGTGCAATGTCCTCTACTCCTGGAGCAGCTCTAGATGCACTGCTGAACTTACCGCCCCTACACATTCACTTGCAACAGGTGGCGAAAGCCAGCATGTACAGGCTATCTGCCCGTGAGAAGGTAAACTGGATCTCTCAAGTGCTAAGATCGGTTCTTGACTCAGTCAGTGATACTCCAACCCTCAACACGGTATCAGACACCATGCTTCCACTCCTAAACTTTGGAAAGCTTTTTACAATGGAACTGCCGCCCAGAGATGACTGGCTAAAACGCCAATTGCAATAGCCTTAAATGGTATACTGATGGGTCAGAATCGGGACTTGACCTAGGCTGCGGTATATATAGAGAGCGACCAAACTTCGAAAGAAGTGTAAACTTGGGGAAATACGCCTCCATATTCCATGCGGAGTTATACGCCATTATTGAATGTGCGGATATCAACCTCCATAAGAACTACGCCAACCACCGTATCTATATCCACTCGGATAGTAAGGCAGCTCTTATGGCAATAGCCTCGAATATCATTAATTCAAAGCTAGTGGTTGAATCATTCCAAAGCGCTAATTAAGGCTTAAGACCGTAAGACGACCCGTGATGCGTTATCGCTAAATAGGAATAATCTACGCATACTGGTGAGGGCGCTCACGGGGCATTGTAGCCTGAACAAATACACGTTCAACCTCAAGCTCCGAGACACAAAAATGTGCAGGTTCTGCCAAGGGGCAGAGGAAACTTCCTTGCATCTCATGCGCAAGTGTGGCCCGTTGATGCTTAAAAGATACACCCACTTGGGTGGTCATTACCTCCAACCTGAGGAGGTAAAACAATCTGTTGCAGTTCTTAAATGACACGAGGCATAGCGCAGAACTATAGTAGGTGGCGACCACAATAGATCAGCAATGGTCGCATTGTTATAAGGCTCATATAAAGGTCTTAGAAAAGACCCACTCAACAAATAAAAAAAAATACAATTTTAGCTTTACCGGTTTTATATTGCTTATTTTTTCATTTAATTTTATATAACTGCTGCACATAAACACAAAACAAAACCAAAACAACAGTTTGTTTATGGTCGAAAGCGATAAGTCGCCGAAACCCCATATTGTTCGAATATGGCTGAAAAAGTACTCCGAATTCGGTCGGAATCAACTCCATAGTTTGAGAGGTACTGAGGCAATATGCTGCAGAGCAGGTTCCTATTAGTATCCCGAACAGGTATATATTTTAGAGTTACCATTTTATAATCATTATTTTTATTTCAATAATGTATACGTATACTTTTATTTTAAAGAGTTCATGTTTGTAACTGTTGCAAATAAACATAATACAAAACAAATATAAGCAGGTTTTTTTACTAGGTATCTTATAGACAAAATTTCGGGAATATGAAAAAGTTAAGATTGAAAATTTTAAAATGACCAGTAAAGAAATATATATAATGTGCTCGATTGTGTTTCTTTGTGAACTAAAATCGGAAATCATTTCGCGTGAACTAGACAGGGTAATACGCTAGAGCGGAATGTGAAATTAACGGTTGTCACATTTTCGCATTAAAACTACCCAGCGCACTACAAAACAAACTACGCACGAAATGTGTTCTAATTTATTCGGACGAGTATAAGTTCGAGAGGTAGTTTTTATCGAAGATCATTTGTTTCACATTCCGCTCTAGAGTATTGCTCTATCCCGTTCGCTTGAACTTATTTCAGTTTTAGTTTACAAAGAAACGCAATCGGGCCCAATAGGTTTAGGGGGAAGTCCCCTATCGCCGGACGGCACCTATCGTCGGACACTAATAGTATCTCGACAAGTCGTAGCGCGATCGATACAAAGAAGGGTAAAAAGGGTGCGGGGAAGCGTACGCTTTTCTTTTTCTTATGTCTTTGTATCGATCGCGCCGCGACTTGTCGAGATACTATTAGTGTCCGACGCTAGGTGCCGTCCGGCGTTAGGGGACTTCCCCCTTCCGCTTTTATAATCGTTATTTTTTTCGGTTTATTTTATATAACCTGCCTGTAAATAAAAACCAAAAAAAAACAGTCGTTTTTAGGGTCGAAACTGAAAAGCCGCCGAAAACCCATTTTGTCCGAATACTGCCAAAAAACGATACCGAAATTCGGTATAACCCTACTGCATAGTTTGAGAAGCACCGAGCCAATATGCTGCAGAGCAGGTTCCTAGTAGCATGAACTAATCGTTGTCGGGTAAAGCTGTTGTATGGAAAGCGAGCTCCCGACGAGATGCCTCTTCGTTACGGATCGTTGGACAAGGAATTATTATTGGGTGCTTCGGCCGTGACAAACAGTCAAAGGAGTCGTGAGTGATGGCGGTTTTCCTATATAGTATCGATTCACCGAACCTAATTTTCCTTATTGCTGAGTCGCAAGAATTTGTATTAAAGGCGGGGAGAATCCTTTTAGGCGGATTTTCACCTGATGAAATCCCTATCGAAGGTAGCGTTTCCCAATATTGGATTCCCAAGTAGCGGAAATAACTAAATCAGTCATTTTGAAAACAACATGATTTTAAAAAAAATATTACAACTTTTGTTTTACATTTTTTTAAAGATGAATGCGTTGATACTTTTAGTATATATTTACGTCATGAAAAAAGTCAAAAATGTAATACATTCCAAAAAACAATTGGTAGTGTCACCCCAAGACTTTCCCGGCAAGTAGCCAAGGACTGATTTCATCTGAACATTAAATTCGATAATAAAATCGATGAGCGCCCGGCGGATTAACCCGTCCAAGTTCCGTTACACAGCCACCTCGGGCGACAAGGTTTTTTCTCGGCAAGCCTCAGGCGGCTCGGGGGTAATATTTGTTTAAAATGTATGGCGGAGCTCTATTTTTATTAGCTATCTCCAGACGGATATATCCTTTCAAACTGGTAGTCAGGGTGTGAAGCTGCCTTGGGTACCTTTTCCGGTGCCTCACCGAAAGGCGTTGGCCTCTGACGGGTAGGTGGCGTAGATAGACTGTGAATTGTTTTTTGTCCCAAGTCATCTGCGCTCACCTAACGGGAGATAGAATGATCAATATCGTTAAAACTTCCTGAGGTGACAAGTTCGCCCGTTGTAGTCAACAGCTCTAGTTGTAGCTTGTACTCGTATATGAGATATTACAACCAAAATTTCGCCACACACAGACTTTAATCTGGAAATGTTCATAATCATATTCGGGGGGGGGGGGGGGGAGAGGTTGTCAAAGTAGATATTTCCGGATTTTCATCTAAAAAAAAAAAGGACCGATTTCCCCGCAGTCTAGCATGGTTCCATATTTTAAGTCGCTACTGCGGCCTCTACCTACTGTTACCAACTGAGACTGGTAGTCAACTTGCGGTGTCAACTACAACGGGCGACCCCGTCACCACAGGAGGTTTTAACGATTTTATCGTTCTGTCGCCCTGCAGTGAACGTAGAAGACTTTGGACAGAACAAATCCAACGTCCAGCTACGTCACAACCCGCAAGAAGCCAACGCCTTACCGCGAGATAGCCAGTGTTACCTGGCGGGCCGACCCTCGCGCCCTTGCTTCCAATTGTGACCAGATTTCTCCGGTCTCTCGATTGGTTCCGAGTTCGAGGTCGCTTGCGCGGTCCTCTCCCTTACGAAGCGGTGAAACGGTGTGCACCGAGTCTATCGCGGACCAAGGCGTCCTTTGCCCGACTCTGAACCGGGATCGGATGGCCAATGGTCATTTCAAGAGCAGTCGCCGTAAGGTAGACAACCACCCCCGCTCTATAGGAGACAATACAGTTCCCAGACTCCCCCGACTGTTAGTCGGAGAGCACAATCGATTGGCTTGCGCCGCTCGGTGCGCAGACCGTCCAGGAGCGCCAGAGGTTTGATTCCCAGGGGAGACTGGTTGACCCAGTGTCCTACCCAGGTTCGCACCCCATGCGTGGAGGCCATCGGATGGGTGTTGACCCGTGAATGTGGCCGACCCTGAACACATGGGTCATCGTGGCCACCTCATCATGGGCCCCTTAGCTCCCAGCTAGACTGGTAGTCAGGGGGGAGGTCGAAAATCCCAAAAACGTGATTACGTAATATATGGACGGCCCCATAATATATCGGTACTCTGTCACCTCCTCAGGCCAACACATAAATAATACATTTTGACGTGACATGCGAAAGGGACTTGACACGCGATATGATATTAACTCGTCACTGCTCGGTCGCCTTTTTACAGTTATTGATGTTATTGACAGTTTAACCTTAGTAGAAAGATCGTCTAACCAAATATTAAAATTAAATTAGAATCTATCCAGCGGTTATTGAGTGTGTCTCGATCTAAGAGGCAGACAGAATGTCTAAAATCCAGACTCATGGCTGTTTTTCATTAACTTAACACTTAACTTGTCTCGTTTAGCCCCCTTTTTAGATATATTGATGACATTATACATTCTGTTGGGGACTTCGCAGAACACGCGTTCTTTCTTTTGCTTACCAGAATTACCAATAGGTAATTAATAAATTACCATTACTGTCGAGTAGCACCGGGCGAGTGATGTCACAGTACTAATGTCTGTGGTGGGGAGACCGAACGCCGGTCCCCGCATCTCAACCACCGCTTACATTTAGCTCAGTCCCCAACTATGCATATAACAGGATACCTCATTGCTGCATCAATGATCTGCATCAATCAACTAGACTAGGAATAGGCAGCTGGGGGGCGGTGGACTGTCATCGCGTCATAGATGTATTATGTACTACACTCAGCAGTAATGAATACGGGGCACCAACGTAAACCTTACACCTTGAAATCTCATTTGCTTTTGTTACTGTTCTGTCACAAAAAAAAATCGGCTCAGGCACCCAAAGACTAAATGCCGCTCGGCGCAGCGTATGCAGCGCCGTTTTTTTGTATAATATATGTGAGCCGTCGGTGGCATACCCTTGTGGCGCATGTCGCGTGCTAATGCGTCTAATATTTTGATGAATGCGATGCGACACATGGATTTCGAGAACTACTCGTATTTAAACCCGATTTGATGAAAACCTATACTAAAATTAGTGTCTTGTTATTGTTTTCTGTTATCGGCTTTTTCTCTTTGTCTCTACCTAACCCGATCGGTCCTGCATGCTCTAAGAGCGTATATATTAATAAGTTAATATATATTTTTAAAAAAAGCGCGACTACCGTTACCAGTAGTGAACTGTTGTTTATATAATTATCTATATTACGGCTTTTTTATGAAATATTTGTGGTTTATATATTTATTCATGTAGGTAGATGTTTAATTCCGGAATATAAGTACTCAATCAGACCTTTCTTTCAACACTAAATACAAAATTAATTTTTTAACATTTGGACATATAGACAACTACTTACATGATATTTGGACAGTTAAGGGCTATAATATATAAGAGCGATATTTTGATATAATAGATAAGGGCTCTATTAGACTTAGGATGGCATAATGATTCTAACAATATCACACACTTCTTAATTGGTTTTAGCGTTTAGAAGTATGGTGGAATAAAGAAACGGAAAACATAGATACATAGAAGACCCTGAACGCGTGACACGCCTTTTTTTGTTGGGCAGTCGTGTAAAAACAACAAAATATGCCCAAAACAACATATAAAACCCATGACTTAGAAAAATACTACCCCATATCAGCTACGTCAAATTAAAGCAGAACTATACGAAGAAGTGAAATTTTCACATCAAGAGTTGATGCAAAAAATTGAGACTCTTATTATATCCGTCAACAAGGCCCAAAATGAAAATGCTGAACTAATTACCTCGCTTAAATTTCTGTCGGAAAAATACGATGACCTTCAAATAAAAGTCTCGGAGCTCCAACCGCTGAAACCTCGGATTGAAAGCCTTGAAAAAGCTAACAAAGACTTGTACTACAAAATTGACACGTTGGAACGTCAAATAGACGATAGTAAACAGCAGAACAATCAAAACAAACTGGAAATCGACGGCGTCCCTACATGCGATAATGAAAACCTTACGAATATTGTCAAAATCATTGGATCGAAAATCGGTGTCACTATTAATGAAAATGAGATCACTACTCGGCGATCCCCTGGCAGATATAACAACCTCTTAGATTCTGCTACGGGGAGCGGGCCACTGCGGCCGTCAGCTCGTACTCGACCACCAACTATTACAGTTGCTTTTTCTACTGTTGATCGGCGTAATGCGTACATAACAGCTGTGAAAAAGTACAATCGCAAAGGAGACAAACTGAACACTGGTGATATTGGTACCACTTCTAAAACACCAATCTTTGTACAAGAATCGCTTACGCCGCGTCTGAGATACATATTTTTACAGGCGAAGAAAGCTGCTAAAGAAAAGGCTTATCGATTTTTGTGGCTGAAAGATGGCATCATTCGAGCTAAAAAGGAGGAGAATGGCCGCACCTTAACCATTAATAGCTTACTATCATTAAACAAAATGTGACGCATGAGCGTCAGCATTATTTGTAGGCTCAGAACGGTTTCTTTATACTCATATTTTATGTTATTTCAATTTTCATTGCTATTTCAATATTTTATCCTATTCCAATACAATTGCAATCAATCACTGAAGTATTGGTTTGACGCTGTAAGGATATTATTAACTTTTTATTTAAAATTTTCGATAGCAGTGATTATTTCTATTTCATTATTTTTATTTTTATGGCTTCTGTTATTCACCATTATGGAAATCTGACTGTTATTTTAAATTTATATTACAGTCTTACTATCGAAATTGTACTTTTTACATTAATTGCTATATTTGATCAGTATTGTGACAATTTATTCCTGATTTCTAATTTACTTTGTATTTTAATGAGTAGAGCTAGTTGTATTGCTATTTTTATTGGCTATTCTGATATAATAACCTTGACTTTCGATCTATATCGCAGATTTATGACTGGAAGTATGGTTATTGTTCTAACTAATAATTTTCTTCGCTATCGTTACATCATATTTCTGCTTTCGGATTTGTATAGTATTTATATGTTAGAAGTTGATATTGCCACTTTTTTTGTTTTTTATTATGACATTCTAACCCTACAATTCAATGTATATTTTAATTTTATAACCGTAGTTCTGATTATTGCAATGATTACAAATCGTAGTCTATACTGTAACAATTTATTTTTGCATTTTAATTTATATTATGGATTATTTATGGGAATTATGATCAGTATTATAACTGCCAATTATATATTTTTTCATAACCTTATTTTTTGGATTACTAACTTACTTTTTATCTTTATGATGGGTACTATGACGATATTGTTATTGGTTAAAGTCTTTATAGTTATTATTGTACCTGCTAAAAAAACAATTATTTCAGCAAAAGCTATAGGATGTAAGCTTAACATCAGATTTTTATTTGGATATCATACCTATTTGAGTTATCGGAAAACTATTTCTAAAACCAGATTGAGTCATTTATGCTTCTCACTACAGATGTTTTTTGTTAACAGGCGCGGCTAATGTAGATGATTTACTAACCTTCCAAACCATTACGACGTTGCAACTTCCGGCATCGAAATGTCTATAATGTATGATGGATTAAATAGCCTGAACATATTTAGCTGTAACATTAGGAGTCTCAACAAAAACTTTGATAACCTGCTGATTTTACTCTCTACGATAGATGTTGAGTTTGATTTGATAATACTTAGCGAATGCTGGCTGAAGGACAATGAACCCCATCATACAATAAATGGCTATGATGTCATTTATACTTGTAATAACAGAAAGCAAAATGACGGTGTTTCAATATTTATTAAGCAGTCGTTATCCTACACTTCTATTGAACCTAGGTTAATAGATGCCAACTGTCTTCAATTTATTATAAACAACAGCATAGCAATCTTAGGAATATATAGGTCGCCTTCAAGCCGAAATATCAAGCCATTCCTTACTTCCCTCATCGAACTACTGGATAAATACAAGAATCAGGACTATAGGTACATAATGGGAGGTGATCTAAATATTAATATTCTTGATAATACCGACAGTCAGGTGAATGAGTATATATGCCATCTAGCTGAATACAATTTGGAATCGGCCATCAATAAGGTCACCAGATGTAACTCTTGTTTAGACCATATTTTTACATCAATTCATAAAAATGTCATAGGGATCGTCTGCGATAGTCAATTAACAGATCACTACCCAACAATCTTATCTGCCAGTTTAAGTAGTCATTTACATAAAACAATTCCACTTAAAACCATAACCTCCTTAGATAACAAGAGTCTGTCGACTGATATTGATCAGATTGAATGGAAGGACATGTACGCAATGAATGATGTGAATGTGGCTACTGACTTTTTTGTTCAAACTCTTGAGGCATTAATTAAGAAAAACACTAAAACGATAAGCATCTCCCATAATAAAAAGAAATTAAAACCATGGATTACCAATGGCTTACTTATAAGCATTAGAAAGAGGGACAAACTACATCGAAAGTTTAAATCTGATCCTGGAAATAGTCTCTTGCAACATGAGTATATCCGGTACAGAAATGTATTGAAAATAATCATTAATAGAACAAAAAATACGTACTATCGAGTTAAACTAAAGGAAGTATCATCTGACGCGAGGAAGACTTGGCAGATTGTTAAGGACATTGCTTACGGTAAAAATATTAACTCCACGGATATAAGACAATTAAAGGTCCATGGACTCACAATAACCGCCAACGATCTCAACAGACGGACTTTAGCTGATTATTTTAATGATTATTTTTCGGGAATAGGTGAAACTTTGGCAAATAGAATACTAACTGACAATAAAGTCAGTGAATCGGACCTGTCAGATTTTTTGATAAACACAAATTCAACTTTAACACGACAGTTATCCCTATCAATCGCTACTGTAGATGAAATTACTAAAATAATAATGAACATGAAATCCACTAAATCTAGAGGTACCGACTGTATTACCTCCCAGATTATAAAGGCCAACAAGAGAGTTTTAGTTATACCAATCTGTCACTTAGTTAACCTAAGCCTCTCAACTGGATGTTTTCCTGCACATTTGAAACAAGCTGTTATCTGTCCAATATTCAAAGGTGGTGCCAGGGACGATTGTGGTTGCTATCGTCCTATTAGTCTTCTAAATTGCCTATCTAAAATCTTTGAAAACGTAGTCAAGCAACGTCTGTTAGCATTCCTTGAGGACAACGACGTCCTTACGCCTATGCAGTTTGGATTCCGATCAGCGAGAGGCACCCAAGACGCGATTGCAGCCGTCACTGGAGAAATAGTTAAAGCATTAGACGATGGAGAAAAATGTGTAACAGTATTCTTAGATCTGGCTAAAGCATTTGATACTGTCTCCCATCGTCTTTTGCTTACAAAACTTCAATTAATAGGCATTCACGGTACGTCTTTGCGATGGTTTGAGGATTACCTCTGTGGTAGATCTCAAGTCACTCAACTAAGGGATACGTCTAGTTCGAGATCAGGAATCAAATTTGGAGTACCTCAAGGTAGCGTACTAGGTCCAATTCTATTCCTTATTTATATAAATGGACTATCATCCATTCCTCTGTGTAAGGGGAAAGCCATCTTGTTTGCAGATGACACTGCCCTAGTTTTCAGAGACAGATCCTGGCAGGGAGTGTTTGAAAACTGTCAAATGGGTCTCAAACGGGTAAAAGAATGGCTTGACTGTAACCTTTTATCTCTAAATGTAGAAAAAACAAAATATATGACGTTTTCCAAAACAAGCAAGGGAATGCAACAAACAGCTGGACTATCCCTCATAGTACACTCATGTAAGGACAGTCCATCAACTATCTGTGCTTGTTCTAATCTAGACAAGGTGAGCACGATTAAATACCTAGGCTTGACTTTGGACGATAGATTGACATGGTCTTACCATATCTACAACACAGCGGCTAAAATTCGCAAACTCATTCATCCATTTAAACTTCTACGTAACGTAATGGCTTTACGTAACGTAAAGCTTATTAAAAGGAGACAAATATAAAACAATTACGAAAGTTGAAGCTCGTCAAATTGGGAATATTACTTCATCGTCTTTAGCAGGGCAAAATTCTCTTATTAGAAACTCTCTGATACATAAAAATAGTATTGAAATCGAAGGTAATCAGCGGTTAGATTCCTCCGCTGAGGCATCGCCAATGAAAAGTCCGTCTACTAAAAAATGCCAATATAGCACCAGGAACTCTAATGACAAACCGAAAAATATAATTATTATAGGGGATCAACAGGCAAAAGGCATCACGATGGGTCTAAGAAATCTTTTAGATAAAGAGATGTATTCCATCCAGGGATATGTTAAAGAAAATGCCACTCTTGAACACGTAGTTAAAGAAATCGAAAATCTAACAAAAAATATGACTATGAGAGATCATCTAATAATAATGGCTGGTTGCAACGATAAAAATCCCTACAAATTATTGAATGAACTATCGTTCTGCCTTAAAAAAACATGTAATACAAATCTTTATCTTACTGAGGTTTTGTACAGCAATTATCTTCGAGAAATGGAGATTAATAGAAATTTTGATTGTTATGCTAAACTATTCCAACATTGTACGTTCATTAAAAATTTAGGTGATTCACAAATAGCACCATGTATTGAATCCATATGCCAAAGAATCATGCATACTATTCAAATCACAGAATACAGACGCACATATCTAACTTACAACGACACTAAATTACCACGTACCCCAAATAGCATCAAACACAATAATGGAAAATCATTCGATAATATTGAAAAAAATGTCTTTCAACAGGAAAATAAACTGGCACCGCTTGGAAGAATGAATAAGCGGCAACCACATCTTTTTCGTCCGCTACCATACTATAAATCAAATCCCACCAGATACAACGCCAAGTGATGAATTCGTAATTTTCTATCAAAACATCAACAGTCTTAGAAATAAATTATTAGATATCGAACTCTTACTGGAACTAAATGAACAGGTTGACATAGTATGTTTAGTGGAACACTGCGGAAAACAAAACGAAGACTCTTCGTTAAATTTACCAGGTTTTTATATGGGCGCATATCAACATAGGAAAATCTTTAAAATGGGCGGTACTATGATCCAAGTAAAAAACCACATTGAGAGTGAACCGTTACCACTGTGCTCAGATCTCTGTTTGGATCGCCATTTTGAATGCTGTGGTATCAAGATAAAGAAGAGCAACATTTACATTTTCTCACTCTATCGATCGCCAAACGGAAACTTGAAAATATTTCTTAAAAGATTCACAACTCTTTTAGAGCATTTTAAAAATAATAAAATAATAATATGCACTGATATAAATATAGATTTTCTAGTCAACTCTGTAGCAAAGTGCAATACACGTAGCATCTTAAATATTTTTGGCTTGAATTTTCATGTCTACTCTGCAACGAGAATTACTTCGCACTCTTGCACTCTCATAGACAATGTCTTTTCAAATTTAACTCATAGTTCAATTTCAGTAAGAGTCATGTCCACTTGTCTTTCTGATCATGAAGGTATTTTTATTACCATTGAAAACAAGTGTAAAAAAGAAAAGTATTATAAAATCACTCGAAATTTCTCAAAACCTTGCAAAGATTTATTTCTCAGTAACCTTATCAAAGAAGACTGGACTAATCTTCTGAACTTAGACAACGAAAATAACAGCGAAGAAAAATTCAATATCTTCCTAACCAAATTTAAATTACATTTTAATAATTGCTTTCCGGAAAAGATTACTAAAATCATAAACACGCGTAGAAATAAATCTTGGCTAACGAAGGGCATCAAAGTATCCTCTAAAAATTGGCGTTCACTTCGTCTTATCCATAAATTTAAACATAGTAGCGGCATCGCTGCTTATATAAATGCTTACGGGAAATTATACAAACGAGTGATACGGAACGCCAAGAAAAGCCACATTATAAAGGAAATCATGAGAGAGAAAAACAATTCTAAGGCGTTATGGAAAATAGTTAATCAGCAAATGGGTAAATATAAAACAAATGCATCCAACATAATTCTCAACAATAATGATGACATTATTACAAACCAACTCGACGTGGCAAATGCATTCAATCATTTTTTCTCTAAGACAATTCAACTGTCCCAACAGGCAGCAGCATCGAGCACGTCAACGGGACATATTCCTCATAGCCACCATAACTTTTTTATGCGCCCAACGAACGCCGTAGAGATTACGAACATAGTAAGATCAATGAAGAACAAAAAGTCAACAGGGGTAGATAGCATAGATATTTCCACCATAAAACTTGCTCTCCCAGTAATAGCAGGGCAATTAGCCCATATCTTTAATATCTCCCTCAGAGATGGGGTTTTCCCTGAAGAGTTTAAAACCGCAAAGATAATACCTCTACATAAAAAAGATGCGAAAACTGATATAGAAAATTACAGGCCAATTGCTTTACTTCCTGTTATGTCCAAGATATTAGAGAAAATAGTTAATATTAGACTTATAAAATACCTGGAAGAAAAACATATCCTATCAGATGCCCAATTCGGGTTCCGAAAAAATAAAAGCACTATGGATGCACTGAAAAATATGGTAACTACATTGTATAAAAACACGGACAGAAAACTGTATTCAGGAACTGTTTTCTGCGACCTGTCGAAGGCTTTCGACATGGTTAACCACGAGCGTTTATTATACAAGCTCGAAAGATACGGAATCCGAGGAAACGGCCTGAAATGGTTTCAAAGTTACCTCTATAACAGACGACAATTAGTGCAACTCACTGAAAATGAGGGAGGCGTAATTAGGCCAGTATTTTCTGATGAGTGTATAGTTACATCTGGGGTACCACAAGGGAGTATACTAGGACCAACTCTTTTTATAATTTATGTGAACGATCTTCCATCAGCGGTCACTAATTCTGAGGTCATTCTATTCGCTGACGACACCAGCATAAGTTATGCCGACCAGGATTTAGATCGAGTAATTGACACATTGAATAAAGAGCTAGTGCAACTAAACGACTGGTTGGAGTGCAATAACCTTGCTCTAAATGCCTCAAAGACTGTTTTAATGATACATTCAGGTTCCAAAAAGACTTCTCCGAATATTCCGGCACTAAAAATTGGGGTGCACAAGGTAAGCAATGTTGATACGCACAAATTCCTGGGTGTCGTAATAGACGATAAGTTAAGGTGGACCCCGCATGCCCAAATATTGAGTAACAAGCTTTCTAGAGCATGCTTTTTACTGCGTCAGATGTGCAAAATTATCAGTAAAACAGACGCCAGATGCATATATTTCGCCCACTTTGAGTCGCACCTACGTTACGGCATCTCATTCTGGGCTCAGTGCACCATGGAATTTAGGCAGCATATTTTCTCCCTGCAGAAACGCGCAATGAGAATTCTAAATAACATGGACAGCTTTCAATCGTGTCGTGGATCATTCAGGAATCAAAATATACTCACCCTGCCATCACTATATTTATTTGAGTGCATCAAACTAGTAGCTAAAGACATATCTAAATTTAAGAAACCTGTAGAAGTACATAATCACTTGACTAGGTCAAGGAACAATCTACTATTACCTCGTCCGAACCTAGAATTTTTACGCAGAGACCCTAACTACGTGGGAATGTCCTTTTTTAATAAACTGCCACAAAACCTAAAAGACCTAATATGTAGGGAAAAGAAAATATTAGTTTTCTATTCGGAAGTCAGAAAGCTACTAATTTATAAGGAATTATATGACATAAATGAATTTTAATTATATTTAAATTTTAATAATCTTTAATAATCGTTTTAATGACAAATATGAATTTTAATAATTAATAATAATGAATTATAATAATAATCTTCTAGCTATAAATACCACTTGTTCAAGTATGCGTATATAATCTAGCAAACATGACTTCCATCTATATTTTTTTTATCTACAAATTGAACTCTGTCTCTATCGTTATTAATTTATATCTGTATATGACGTGTATAATTTACAAAGTGAACTTTAGAACTGAACGGAAATGAAATCACGATGGAATTAAATTGTAAATAATATTAAATGTACCTAACACCTAGTTTTAGTTTCGACAATCTGTAAAGATTTTTTGAAATAAATGAATTGAATTGAATTGAATTGAATGTCGAAACCATTACTAAACGTTGTCTATTACGCACTTGCTCACAGCATTATATCATATGGGATTCTTGGTTGGGGCGGTGCAGCACTATCACACCTCGATCCACTTGTTAAAGCTCAGAAGGCGCTGTTAAGAGTTGTCAACAAAAAACCGTTGAGATACCCGTCTGAGCAACTTTTTCGTGAGTTCTCTGTTCTTGACTTACGGCAAACATTTGCTAAAACGATAATACTCTATTATCATAAACATAAAGAATTGCACCAGCACACAACCCATAAAATTATTACACGAGCGATAACTAATAGTAAACACATAGTGCCCAAACTGAATAGTTCCCATGCACAAAGACATTTTCTTTACTTGGCACCGTCGTTGTTCAATAAAACAAAGGATATACCCGGCATTTATACTCAAGGTATTAATATAAAAACAAATATAAACAAAAAAAGACTAACCCACTGGTTGATCACTCAGGGAAGGAAAGAAACCGAAAAATTAATTTGCTTTATTCCTATCTAACTTAACATTCCTAACACAATATTATTAACCTACCATATATTTATGATTATTATTATTTATGATTATTATATATTATTATTATTATTATCTCATACCTTTTTAGATAATTTGAAATTTTATTTTTTACTAAAATTTTACTTTACTTGATTTTATTTTTCACGGCATTCTTCAACGAAATTTTTTATTTAGCATTAGGCAGTACGTACTTAATTATATGATTCTGAGCCTACCTTAGTGCGGACGTCTCGTGCGATCCAGTTAGGTTAGGTTTAATTCATTTGTAACTAATACTATGATTTTTTTGTAAATAAAGAATTTGAATTTGAATTTGAATTTGAATATGTTATATGGAAATGGTCTTTATTGCGTCAATGACAACATTGCCCCCCCTCCCCTGCCTTCTCCATATGTAATTTTGAAAAGAGACTGCAGAGTCATTAACATAATAATAATAATAATAATAAATTATTTATTTGCACCTATAAATACAAAAAAAGACTAAAAAACACTCAATTTATAATTGAAACTGAAAATAGACAAAGACTATGTAATAAATAGAAAAGCTGCAAATTAGGATTATACTCAGGATATTTCTTAACTTGGTTTTCAGGGCTCAACTATTACTAGTTAAGGACAGCACTATTTAATGAAATAAAAATTATGTAACTAAAATAAAATAAATCTAAAGTTTTGCACATTTTACATGAGACACTATCGCCAGACTAGATTCCAGCGAGGTCTTTGAGGCATTGCGTCATTGCGAAATTGCCAAATTCCGTCGCGTCGCATGACGCGCAGTCGTGTGATGTGATCTCCGAACCGTATCCTAATGTACCCAGATACACCTTTGCACATTACATTACTAAAATCAATAAGAAAATAATCGTAATCACTAAATATTATTCTGCACTTCATTTCCGGCAATGCTGGTATAATAACACAAGGGAAGCGACTTTAACGCTACTGAAGTTTGACGCTCCAATTGTACGATTTGCATATACGAGTGAACGTTCAAGTCATGCGAAAAATTGGGGATTTGCGCAGCGCTCGCGAATCGCCTCTTTTGCAATATATGACAATTTCCAACAATATTTTTCACTTTATTCAATCGTGAATTCGTAATTCGGCATTGCAGCATAAAATAAGCATAAAGTAAACTGATTAGATATTAATTTAATTATCAAGCCTTGGAATGATCCGCAAATAGCTAATCTCCACGTCATACTGATAATCATACAATAATTTGCCCAAGATATCGAGATAAGGGTAGAGGTTTGATTTTATTTACACAAAAACACATACAATTTAAACAAATAAACATGATATATAATAAAATGGAAGTTATTATTTGTTATTTAAAATGGAACAACAAGGAAAATAATTTAAAATAAAAAAAAACTAGTACAAAAGTAAACTTTACTAATAAATAAAATGGAAGTTATTATTTGTTATTTAAAATGGAACAACAAGGAAAATAATTTAAAATAAAAAAAAACTAGTACAAAAGTAAACTTTACTATTGATATTTATTATAAACAATTTGTTCTTGGTTGAAACAATATTCGTTCAAACGAAATTTAACTTACGAAAGCTCTGTTACGGCCCCATTGACGCGAGTTATCTCTAAAAACATGCACCGGTGCAGACGATTGCGCATTCTGTGAGTCAGTCGACAGGCCTTGTCCTAGGCCCGTGACGCCTTCCACTGGGCAATTGCCCTTTAGTGGGGCTTCAAGTGACTCGGCTTTCTGAATCTGGCGTCGCAAGGCTTGCCCTGCGGCAGTTATCTTGTGACAGTCTTCGCTACACGCAATTCATGGTTGCTCTCGGTGCTAAAAGGTTTTTTGAATAAATAGATGTGGTTTATGTAAAAACCGTGAGTTTTTTATTAGTAACATCCGTGTAGAAAAAAATGATACACAAAAATATTTTTTTTTTCAGTTTGTTTTTGTAAATTTTACCAATTTGACTGTTAAATACAAGTTTGACAAGCTTTGAGCACGCCGCGCCATCTAGTAGTAGGTAAGATATCGCGAAAATTGTTTATTTGAGATATTTTATCTAAAGCTAGATGGCGCAGGGCTTAACGCTTTTAATACTTCTTTTTAAAATATATATTTTTTAAACTAAAAAAATATTTTTTTTGAAATAAAATTTATTAACTTGAAAATTATCAGCGTACTTGCTCGTACTACATTCACTACTACAAGGATATCACTAATAAAAAACTCATCCCGTATAGCCATATTTTGGAAATTTGGACAAATATTTATTCAATATTTGGACAGTTTAGGTAACCTTTGGCGCTTTAAACAATACCACACGCGTTTAAATCGGTTCAAGCGCTTACAAGTTATGGTGGAGTAAAGATACGGAAAACATACATTGATGAATACTAAACACATCAGAATCCTATTTTTGGGCAGTCGTGTAAAATCATCATCACTTGACACAACTCAAGACATTGCCTAATGAATAAGAATAAGAAGAAGAATAAATTTATTTTCGTAAGTAATTTTCCGAAACATTATTCACAAAGTCCGC
The DNA here is from genome assembly GCA_944548615.1 of Micropterix aruncella. Classification (NCBI taxonomy): domain Eukaryota; kingdom Metazoa; phylum Arthropoda; class Insecta; order Lepidoptera; family Micropterigidae; genus Micropterix; species Micropterix aruncella. The sequence continues at coordinate 3,607,361 of OX155960.1, forward strand.
CTAACTAGGCCGAAGCCCGTACCAAGGTACACTACACTCGACTAGGTCACTTGTAAGTTTTATATTGTGCGCACACTTATTAAAGAACTATTACTGAGAAAAAGAAAAAGTAAAAAATAAATAAATAAAGTAAATCTAATAACTCTAATAAATTTCAAGAGTTATTTTAATGACATCTAATACCTAACTCATAAACACGTTGAAAAATAAAAAAGTAATGAAGAAATCAAAATATATCCAGTTAAAATAATATTAAAATAATAATAATAATAAAATACAATTACATTATATTTGCAATGATAATCAGTATAGAGAAAAATAACATAGAGGTAATAATAAAAAAAATAAAAATTAATTAAAAAGCCAGGAATAAGAAGTATTAATTAAAATAGTCAAGTTGCTAGTCAATAAATAATACAGAAAAAAAATCCTAGAAGCAACAATAAAAAAGAGAAGATTTAGTTGTCAGGTTAAATATTAGGCGTGGAGAATGACGGAGATGGGCACCTCAATCTCATGTCTTCCAAATTCCAACAGTAGCGGAGAAGTTTGTTTTCTTGTTTTTATTCCATTAGTGGTTGTCTTCAAATTAAATTGTAATTCATTAAAAATCTTGGGCGCTATGTATGAAAAGTGTCTTTGCGCAAACGTTGTCATTGTTCTGGGATGCAAGTGCTTATGAGTAGTGGTGCTCCTCGTTTGTGTTGCATGTTTAGTGATTTGGTGTAGATGGGGATTTTGTATATAGCTTATGAGGACTACTTTCGCCTAATATCCAGCAACTCCAACTCACTAAACAGGTCATTTGAAGAGTATCTCCAAGGTATTTTAGCCATAACCCTAAGTAATGCTTTATGAGCCTTAACAATTGGGTCTAAATCAGTTCTCGTACATCCTCCCCAGCCCAGAATACCATGTGATATTTTTCTGTAAACTAGCGCATAATAAATAGTTTTGAGCGTTTGAAGAGGAACTACTTTTCTGAGGGTCTTAAAGAGATAGATGGATTTTCGTAATTTGGCCGTTAGAATACCAATATGAATATCCCATCTTAATGTACTGTCAAATGCTAGGCCAAGATATTTCGCTTATGATTTATGCTCTATAATAGTACACGTACAGTAAGAGTGTTCTGGCCTTATTGGAGCAGTTGTATTGCACGTATGAATTTTGAGACATGTTTAAAATTTCTATTATTAGGTATGGAAAATGTGATGTAACTAGTTTTTTCTTTGTTTAGCATAAGTTGGTTATTTTTTAGCCAAAGGTTATAATATTACTAAGGCCCCGCCCCATTCAGCGATTTGGTATACGGCTGGCTATGTTTTCTGACGAAAAACTAGAGCAGTACCATCAGCGACCAGTAGTGCCTTTCCTCCAGGCAAAGCCACATTTGTAAGGCCATTAATGTAGACTAGAAAAAGAATTGGCCCTAACACACTTCCCTGGGGAACTCCATACGTAATGTACCTTTCAGAGCTCACTGTACCGTTTATTTCGGTGACTTGTGAGCTATTCGAGAGGTAGTCGGTAAACCATTGCAAGGCCTTCCCACGGGTACCACACCTCTCAAGTTTTTTCAGCAATAAAACATGTGACACCGTATCAAAAGCCTTGCACAGGTCCAGAAAAAAACCAGGCACTTATCCCCATCATCGAGACTGGTCACTATTTCTTCAGTTAAGAAGGCAATAGCGTCTTGTGTAGATCTACCAGGACGAAAGCCATATTGTGTGGTTGATAGCACATTATATTTATTTAAAAACATCAATAACCTACGTGTTATTGCTAGCTCAATTATTGTAGACAGTGTATTTATTAAACTAATAGGACGGTAACAGTTGGCATGGCGGTGTCATGTTATATTTTTGGTGATTTAAATATTTTTACAAAACATTATTTCAAAACTAATCAATCATTTTTCAGTAAAACAAGACAATTTCAAGCAAATATTTACTTTAAAAAATGTTTAAACAAACTACTAAGAAACTTAAATAATCATTTAGCCAGGCAAGCTACGTAAAACAATATGTAATATCAGTATTATAACGGTCAAACGTAAAATTTGTATTAGGCTAAATTATCATTAGTATAATTATGTCAAAGGAAGGTAGTACATAAGTAAGTAAATAAAGCTATAGGTGAGGTCGGTATGTATTGTAAATAGGCATATAGGTAAATATATACAAAACATTGTTAGTTATACATTGACAAGGCACTAGCCTTAGTAGGGAACTGTGATAATGTAATTCGTATTTTTTACAAATGAGGAAATTACAAAAAATAAATAATAGGTGACCCTTTAGCTGCGTAGGTGTCTGCTTTATTTATTCGAATTTTAATTGTAATGTAATGTAATGTAATTTTAACTTTTCACATTTTAATATACATTTTTATTTGCAGCTTTATATTTGTAATAATTTTTCTCTATCATAGCACAAAAACACATACAGATAAAAAATTCAAATCTAAAAGTTCTGGCTGGATATAAAAATATAAAAAAATGTAATATTTAGATATAAAAATCTGTCTAATTATTTCCATAGATTTTCAACTCAGTGTGGAACACATCTAACGTGTTACTACTCAATGTGGAATACGCCCAACGTGTTTAAAAATATTTAAATTGGTTGGCTCTTGCAGTGCTACATAATTTGGCACTTGAATTCAACGCAAACCTCAGCAGAGTTTGCTCCATAATTTACATATTTTTATGCGTTGTAAAGGTAAAAATGGAATGATTTATTTTTTTAACAGAAGAGGATAAAGGCCTGGCGGAATTGCCGCACGATGAACTAATAAGGGTTCGTGGCCCCTTGCCAATGTTACAGAAAATATTGCGAAGAATAATTTTATTCAGCAACCTTTTTAAGAAAAATAAAATACATAAAATCACCATTTTGTATGATTTTTTCATCGATTCTAGAGTAATTTTGTGGACCTCGTTGAAATTACTTGAAAGTAAATTGGCTATATTTATTATATTTATCCTCCTGTTATTTGAATGCCGCCTCAGAGGGTTGCCACTTATCCGACCTCTCAATTTTTATATATTACTAACTTTTTTATTCGTCCAGTTTGTCGCACGTGGTCTATTCGTAATGCTTAGGGAGTTAATGGGCCCTTGCTAAGTTGGCCACGAAGACCCATTCTGTTCAGGGTTGGTCACACTCACGGGTCCACACCCATCCGACGGCCTCCACGCATGAAGTGCGAGCGTGGGTAGGACTCTGGCCATGGTCAGTTTCCCCTGGGAATCAAACTTCTGGCGCTCCTGGACGGTGTGCGCACCGTGCGGCGTAAGCCAATCGACTGTGCACTCTGACTAACAACTTGCGGTGTCATCTACAACGGGCGAGCCCGTCACCACAGGACGTTTTAACGATTTTTTCGTTCTGTCGCCCTGCAGTGAACGTAGAAGACTTGGACAGAACAATCCAACGTCCAGCTACGTCACAACCCGCAAGAAGCCAACGCCTTTACCGCGAGATAGCCAGTATGTTACCTGGCTGGCCGACCCTCGCGCCCTTGCTTCCAATTGTGACCAGATTTCTCCGGTCTCTCGATTGGTTCCGAGTTCGAGGTCGCTTGCGCGGTCCTCTCCCTTACAAAGCGGTGAGACGGTGTGCACCGAATCTATCGCGGACCAAGGCGTCCTTTGCCCGACTCTGAACCGGGATCGGATGGCCAATGGTCATTTCAAGAACAGTCGCCGTAAGGTAGGCAACCACCCCCGCTCTATAGGAAACAATACAGTTCCCAGAGTCCCCCGACTGTTAGTCGGAGAGCACAGTCGATTGGCTTGCGCCGCTCGGTGCGCAGACTGTCCAGGAGCGCCAGAGGTTTGATTCCCAGGGGAGACTGGTTGACCCAGTGTCCTACCGAGGTTCGCACCCCATGCGTGGAGGCCATCGGATGGGTGTTGACCCGTGAGTGTGACCGACCCTGAACACATGGGTCATCGTGGCCACCTCATCATGGGCCCATTAGCTCCCCAAACAGTCGGGGGAGTCTGGAAGCAGTACTGTTTCCTATAGAGCGGGGGTGGTTGCGGACCTTACGGCGACTGCTCTTGAAACGACCATCGGCCATCCGATCCTGGGTGAACAGCCGGGCAAAGGACGCTGTGGTCCGCGATAGATTCGGTATACACCGTTTCACCGCTTCGTAAGGGAGAGGACCGCGCAAGCGACCTCGAACTCGGAACCAATCGAGAGACCGGAGTAATCTGGTCACAATTGGAAGTAAGGGCGCGAGTGTCGACCCGCCAGGTAACATTCCTGGCCATCTCGCGGTTAAGGCGTTGGCCTCTTACGGGCTTGTGACGTAGCTAGATGGTGGACTGTTTTTGTCCCAAGTCTTCTACGTTCACTCCAGGGAGATAGAACGACTAATCGTTAAAACTTTCTGAGGTGACGGGCTCGCCCGTTGTAGTCGACAATCCAAGTTCTTCGTAATGCTAGCAATTGCAGTCTACTACCAGTGAAGGGTTCAAAAAAACAACTGCAAACAGCAAAATACAAATTGACAGCCGGGAATGCACGGTGTGCGTCAAGTTGACAGCCTGTAAAAACAAAAAACATCACTCTTTGTTTGTTAATTTCAATAGATTTTCCAGTTAAACAAGTAAAGCAGCGGCCCGTAATTGTAATCCAAGGCAAAGTTTGAAGTTGTCGCTCCGCAGAGCCAGTCAGATTGAAAAGGCGGTTGCGGTGGTAGGTTCCCGCCAGCGTGACAGCCGCTTGCCTGTTTGGTAGTGCATGCATATCACCTCCATCCCCCCAGGGTAGGGGAGGGGGCCAGGCCTAGCCCATAAACGTCCAGTGCTGCGGTATAATATCGCACCTGCATTGTGATAACAAAGTGTCGCTTGCAGGGCGCTACGGCGCAAGCGTATCACGACGGCACGGGCTGCGACTGCCGCCCCCTTAGTGGCGTTGCCAGATCAGATGTTGGTAAATGGTAGATAATAAGAAAGGTGCTATTCACGAAAACAAAAGAGTGTGCAACATATAGGTACGTAATCCTAAAACCTCGTCTCATAGGGAAAAACAATTTCCATTTAAGTGACAAAAAGTGTAGGCTTCTGAATGGCCGTTTGTATTTTTAATCTATTGTCTATGAGTCAGTATTTCTGTGTGTATATGTGTATTCCTCTACGATAGCGTCCAAGCGCTTCAAACGATTGAGCTGAAATTTGGCATGCAGGCATCATTTGGTCATGGAAAGAGTTAAAAAGATTGTAGTTCAAATCGGTCTACTAGGGGCCGCGCTAGTCTTACTTCAGTATCGAAATATTGCAGTTAGAGACTTGAAATTCTTTAAACAGATGCCTTGTTGGACAGAAATTACGACCCGAATTACAAATCTAGAGTGTTTTAACTTCGAAGAAATTTATTTTCATCGTGTCCGGCGAGGACATGATTTGGGAGAACTGTAGGCAAAATGCCATTATCTGACTCCTCACTTAGTTCTCCATAGTGCAATTTTTTGTAAAATGGTCGTTTATAATATACTTTAAATTATATGAAATCGAAGACTATCGCGGTTGTTTTACATTATAAATAGGATAGAAACTAATTTACCGCGTGAGGTTTGGAGCACGGCCCCTCACCACCGCTAGAAGCTACGCAGTGGCGGCAGCGGTATGCGGCCTACCCGCGGAACAACGGATTGACAGCTCTTTCAGTTTACCCTAGACAACGGCAGCTGCAACGTCGCCGAAACGTCGGATGCAATAAACTTCACATTATTATCATTACTTATATTTAGTTGCTGATATATTCTGTGTATTTATTTATTTATTGGGTCCTTAGATATTTAATTGCTGTTTTTCACACTGGCCACTTTGAACTTGTATAACTTGGGTTTGAGTTAGAATTTTAAATTCAAATAAAGTTTACTTCAAGCCCATGTTATTGTTTTTTAAGAATCAGGTATTTATTTGTCTTTCCGTGATTTGTTTATGCTCAAATATTTTCGTTTGTACAATGAATAAATGAGTGAATGAAAGAGAATATCTTTATTGCACAATGAAAATAAGGTACAATGGCGGACTTATTGCAACATTACAATATTTTCCAGTCAACTAACATGCTGGTGTGAAAAAAAGAGTAAGCAAAATTGAAGTACAATATGATACCGAAAGATATAAAATAAATTTTGAAATTATTTATTTGTCTATCTGTCGTTAGTGCAGCCATTGTAAAGTTAAAAAAATGCATTATTTTGAAATATGAGATCCTGTGCCGGTGTTTTCTATTACAGCTTCTCGCAGTCTGGGTATTCAGTTACCGTAAATGTATACTGTCGAGAACTGCAAATAATGATGGAGAAGCTCGGGATTAAATAGCCCGGTCAATTGTTCAATAGCCACTGTTTCTGCATGACAAAGTATAACCACATATTTCACTGCAAATGGCCGCAAAGTTGAAGGAGTTGCGGCTGGAGACTCTTGGTCACAAACTGTAGTTGCCAGATCTTGCTCCAACAGCATATTTTTTTCAAAATTTAGATAAATTTTTACAAGGAAAATAAATTACCTTTGGAGAGTCGGTGAAAAACGCCTTCAAAGGTTTCATTGGTTTCTATCCACGAGAGTTTTACAGCAGAGGAATTAAGCAACTCTCATTAAAATAACAAATCTGCATTGATAATAGGGGTCAATATTCACGGCCAATACACACGGCCCGGTGGCATAGTGCTTAGGTCGCCTGATCTTACGTTGTAAGGTCCCTGGTTCGATTCCCGGCTGGGTCACCATTTTCCGTTGGGATCTAATTAACGGAATTGCATTTTTAATTCTGTCGATCGAATGCAATAAAAAGACACACACTTACAGACATGTTACACGCATACATACATATAAACACGTAATAGTAGGGTTGGTTGTAAGAAATTGTCATATGACAATAAACCCGCCCATTGTGACATTTCGCAATAAAGGGTAGAAAAAACAAACAAACAATATTTCTAATAAATAATTATATATTTTTAATACAAAATTTTTGGCTTTAAATTTCCTTTATAGAATAGTAACTTCATAGGTAAGTACGCAACACTAATATTACTACGGTTACAGACATCCAACCAATCTTGATTAAACGTAAAGCACACCCAATTCCAAACAAGTATGGCCGCATCCATTAAAATTGGCAATGTTTCCCACTATTCTGTAGGTAAACAGTTAAACATAGTTTAAAAATGTTTAATTTGTCACCATTTCTGTGGATACCATTTTTTTATCCATCTGGCAACGCCGCAGCGTAGACCCCATATTTAACTGTAGCACCCAGAGTCGTAGCGGCAGTCCGTTGGGGTTGATTGCGTAGCAAGCTCCCCTATATTGCGTTTCTCGGCTCCGCAGCTTCGAGTTTTCGTAGATGCTCGCGTACAGGTGTTTCAAACGCGGTGTTGGTGCGGCGATCGCACAAAGTTAATCACGAACTGAAATTAAGGAACTTTTTAATTAAGACCCGCGACGCAGTGCTGGAAAAAGTGATTCGAACTGGAATAATTCATAATTCAGCGTCCAAACTTTCACGGAGCCGCTGGTGAGCCGCAAACATCCACCGAAAAAAGTAAGTTCAAATTGTAATTAGTTATATTTTTATTCCATTTTATTTTAATAATAATTAAAGCTCTATTTTTATAACTTAATTTGATGCACCTGAAGAGATCTTTCAGGCTGAACTAATGTGAACTTAACCAGTAACTTCAAAACTCAAAGTATACAATAATAAGTTTTAAAACGGATTTACCGCGTGAAGTTTGTAGCACCCGATGTTTCGGCGATGCTGCAAATACCGTTGTCCAGGGTAGACAGGGTGACAGTCTACCATGGACAACGGCGGTTGCAACATCGCCGAAGCGTCTGTTGCTACAAACTTCACGCGGTATGTTCGTTTCAAAACCTATTTATAATATCCAACAACCGCGATAGTCTTCGATTTCTATATATTCGATGGGAATCAAAAGTTTCAATCTTTTCAAAAAGTAATAAATAAGTAAAATATATTAGATCCATACTTATGTTATTGAGTTCTTAAACAATGGCAATTTTAAACTCGGTAAATTTCGTTTGGGTTAAGATCATTTTGAACTCGAGTTGGAATTCCAAATTCAAATAAATTTTAATTTGAAGCCATGCTATTTCTGTATCGAAATCAGTTATTTATTTGTTTTTCTGTCTTGTTTCCTTATGTATTCGGATATTTTGACTAACAGACTTGGACATTGCTGTAAGAGGCTTCCATTTTTAGAAATAAGAAAAATGATCTTTAAAGGGGCAATGAAATGTGCATTCAAGGCATTCGTTTATTTCTGTCCAAGAGAGTTTTATAGAAGATGCAAAAACCAACTTCTGTTTAATTGACAAAGTGCATAAAATGGGGGACAATATGGCCCCGGTGGATAGTGGTTAGCCCGCTTAATCTTACATTGTAGGGTCCCAGGTTCGAATCCCGGCCTGGCACAATTTTCAGTAGTATAATAATAAACCGCCCATTTTGGTCATGTAGGTAGTATTATATCGTCTTTTCTTACGAATAAAGCGATTTATTATTATTATAACTATTTAAATTAAGGTATTGCACGTCAATAAGATCTTGCACGTCAATAATTCCAACTATTCTACATACAAACAATTTTCAACCAACTTCATAAAAAAGGAGGAGGTTATCAATTCGGTTGCATCTTTTTTTTTTTTAATGTTTGTTACCTCAGAACTCTGTCATTTATGAACCGATTTCGAAATTTCTTTTTTTATTTGAAAGGATATACTTCATATTGTTCCTATTTATATCAAAATCCGATGTTGGGATCCATGAGGAATGAAAATGATAGAATATTCTGATGATCGGATCCATGAGGAATTGAGGGAACTCCTCATTATCATATGAAGTTGAAAATTTACATGTTGGTTTAGTTCCGATGACAATGCATATTTCTATGGTAAATATGACCTGATTCTTACCCCAGGGTTGGCTCCCGCTGAGGGTCTTCTCAACGGTCAACACCACAGACACGAAATTTCGTATGCGCATTAAGTTATGTTAGCCCGTTCTATGTTTCACCATGACACGGCTGCTGCACCCAGGGTTGGCTCCCTACGAGGGCACTCCTCGACGGTCAACAGCACAGACACGAAATTTTGTTTATGCATTCAATAACGACAGGCGGTTCTAAGTTTCGACAAGACAGGTCCATAGCACCCAGGGTTGGCTTTCAACGAGGGATCTCCTCAACGGTCAACAGCACAGACACTACATTTTGTAAACGCATTAAATTATGATAGCCCGTTCTTAGTTTCACCATGAAATGACTGCTGCACTTATAAAAAAAACCGTTTTATTTTGTTAAAATTTTGTATTATATTGTATGAAATGAAGTTTTTTCCATTTATTCGGTTTCGATTTATATAGAAGAGAGCGATTGCAGCAGCCACTAAAGATTCCCAGCTAGTATGAGCATGAATTACGGCAGAAAGGTGCTTCCAAAGAATTCCCACAGAGGGCGACAGTAATATCACGAGCGGAAGGCGTAGGCCTCCGCGGTTTTTGAAAACTTGGTGTGTAAAAGCATGAACGCATTGGCCACTTACAAATAGTTTAAGTATTATTAGTGCATCTTGTATATAATATATTTAAACCAAAATTGCACAATGTGATTTAGGCCTACCTTTAGGATTTAGGCCTATCTTTGTACCAAATTTCAAATCCAATATTTCGAGATTGATATATGACTAGCGAGCCACCTGGTGGACCGATTTAAACCACAATATTTTCAACTCTTGCCATGACCATATAATGAATGCATACTTTTTTAATGATTATTTTAATACTTTATTTATGTACTCATATAAATCAAATTTTTATTTTTTTTCCTAATTTTAATTTCTGTAATAAGGTTTGATTATATTACTGTATTTTAACCAATTATGATAACTTACACACTTTTTATTTGTAAATCATTTTTTAATTATGATTAGGGTTACCGGGTAAACGGTGGGTCAGTTGGGTACAGTGGGTCACGCACATATTGACGAAAATAAGTACGATAGCGCAGACGCTTGTCCGCTCACAGACGCCTCCCTATAAGCAATCCCTGCTCCGCCAGTTCCCGCGCAGCTGCGCCCAGATGACGACGTGCTACGGCCGATTTTATCGTGACGCTCATAAAATATTTTGAAATGTGAGTTGATATTTTGTTTATAATTCCTAACTTATAATAGATATAGGTAAACTTGTATTACCATACTGTGACCTTGTTAGTACGCTGTAATATATCACATAGATGATTGACTAGCTTTGTTCTTAACAGGTTGGTTCTTGTTTGCATTTAACATAGGTCTATGGTCAAGGGTGGGTCTGATCCACTGTGTACTCAGTGGATCGCGATTCACTGTGGACTCGTTGTTGAGGCGATGCGCATGGTTCTGCTATGTTTTAATCATAACTAATATACCTACAGGAAATAGAAACAATTTACCTATTATAAAGCTAGGTATATCTTTGATGAAAATAAAATGATTTTTTTACAGAATGGGCAGAAATAAACCTAGTAGAAAAATTGGTATTCATACGGAAGATCAAATGAAAAAGGCATTAGATGCTATAAAGGCCGGAAAAAGCATCAGGCAAGCAGCGAAAGAGCATTTCATTGCTTTTTCTACTCTGCAAAGATATCATGGAAAAAAAAATCCTGACCGCCTGACGCCAAATTATTCCGTCAGGAAAATATTTAAGGCTGAACATGAGGAGGCCTTACGTGATTATTACCAAAAGTGTGCCTTAATGTTTTATGGTCTTATCACTAAAGATTGCCGCAAAATAGCTTATGATATGGCAAAAATGAACAATATACCAGTTCCTGAGAGTTGGGAAGCGAACAAAATGGCTGGCATAGATTGGTTCCGAGGGTTTCGTGAGCGATTCCCTGAGATGTCATTACGTAAACCTGAAAACTGCAGCTTGGCGCGAGCAACAGCGTTCAATAGGGAAACTGTTAAAATATTTTTCGACAACCTTCAAAATGTGCTTAGCCGCAGTCCAGCCTTTGCAGATGGCACGCGCATTTATAATTTAGATGAAACTGCTACAAGTACTGTGCAGAAAAATCCACGAGTTTTAGCTCCGAAGGGAAAAAGGAATATATGCAAAGTGTCTAGCGGTGAAAAAGGTACACTTGTCACAACGTGTAATATCATAAGTGCAGGAGGTGTTCCCCTTCCACCCGTATTGGTCTTCCCACGCAAGAATATAAATCCTCGCATGAAAGTTGGGACACCACCTGGTTCTCTTATCCTCGCCACTCCTACTGGGTGGATGAATACTGAAACGTTTGTACAGGTGATGCAGCATTTTGTGCAGAGGTCAGGATCTACGAAAGATTCTCCAACAGTTCTCATCATGGACAATCATGAATCACATCTATCGATTGAAGCACTTAATTTGGCTAAAGAGTCAGGGGTGACTGTGCTTACTTTACACCCACACACATCGGCGAAACTTCAGCCGTTAGACGTCGGCATCTATGGACCGTTTAAATCTTACTATGCATCAGCGATGGAGTCATGGATGATGCGAAATCCTGGATGTCCAGTGACCATTTACGATATTGGAACACTAGTTGGTCAAGCTTTTGAAAAGAGTATGACTCCACTTAACATAAAGCAGTCATTCAGGAAAACCGGAATATACCCGTTCGACAGAGATATATTCTCGGAGGAAGACTTCATGCCGAGCAGCGTCACTGACAGGCCTGCTGCTGAGAAACCAACAGGTATGCAGCCTACCTAACACTTATTTAAATATTTTTTTTAGTTATTTTAAGGTGTCGAACCCACATGCCAACAGTATTTTTTCCTTTCAGATTTTGAAGATACTCCAAATCCCTCTGTGATAGACGCAATTGAACAGTCGATTGTTGAATCTTCTGTTCAAATCACAAGTGATGCGTCTGTGTCTGTTACGCTATCTTCAATAGTTTGTGCTACAACTCCACCTTCCCTGTCTCATATGTGTTTGGCAGCAATAATCCACCCTGCTGATGCAATCCCAAGACAACGATCACAAGAGAACCATTCTCTTCAGTCACAATCTTCATCACCACTACCATTAGTGGCTAGACAAGACCCTGATGAAACCTCTCCCAGGTCATCACATGCCAAAGTTGCCTTATCTGTCCGGCTAGTTACACCAGATGAATTCCGAAAACCTTTAAAGGCATCTGCAAGAAACAAAAAAAGAAAGCCGAGGCGATTAGGCAAATCTCTTATTGCAACTGACACACCGGAAAAGAACGAAATTGAAAATAATAAAAAGGCAATTAAAAGGAAGAAAGTTGTGCAACCCACTGTCAAGAAAGCTATTAGAAAAGTTCTTCAAAGCGACTCGGAAGAGGATTGTGAAATTGTCTTAGATGATGACTCACCAGATGAAGGGAGCTGGTTCAGTGATGAAGATAAAGAGAATATTATTACGCAAGAGACGCTGATGAAGCCGTTGCCAAGAATGCCAAGAGAGGGAGAGTATGTTTTAGTAGAATTTGCGCTCAAAAGACAATTGTTGTACTATGTTGCTAAGATACTAGAAGAACGAAATCATACATTCGAGCTCTATGTGAGTTATTTGAGACACAAGGAAGGACGTTTTTCCATGCCAAATACTCCAGACTTGGCTTATGTCAAGGATGATAATATTAAGCTTTTATTACCAACTCCTGCGTCAAATGGTAGTACTGTTCGTCAGCAATCATATCTTACTTTTGGCATTGACCTGAGTGGTATAAATATCCGTTAAATTCAAGACATACCTAACTTGATTTCCATTTAAAGTTATTAGTATTGTCGGTTTCGGTTTTCGTTTTAAGTTTTAAGATAATCGTAGTTCTTAGGTCCGTGTGGTTTTTAAAAAAAAATAAAAATGTAATTTCTAGATTAAATTGTCTTTAATTATTTACGTATAAAAACTCCTAGACCCATTGTTAACCAGGGGGTGACCCATTGTTCACCACTCATTGTGCACAGTGGGTCATTTCTGCTCTCTTAAAAAAACCCTATTTCCTCTGCTCTACATTATCGGGGGTCAATGATTTAGTAATTTTCTGAGAGCTGATAAAATATAAAATACATCAAACTAAATTTTAAGCCGATCTGACTGATAGGTTTTGAGATATGAGCTGTTAAAAAAAAGTGACTCACTGTTTACCCGGTGACCCTAGGCAATTTTTTTATTTTTTTTTATCTGTTGAGTGGGGCTTTTGTAGGGTCTTTATGAGCCTTGTAACACTGCGACCATTGCTGATCTATTGTGTTCGCCACCTACTATAGTTCTGCGCTAAGCCTCGTGTCATTTAAGAACCGCAGCAGGCTTTTCGCGCCAGATTGTCTTACCTCCTCAGGTTGGAGGTAGTGACCACCCAAGTGGGTGTATCTTTTATGCATCAGCGGGCCACACTCGAACATGAGGTGCTTGGGAGTTTTCTATGCCCCTTGGCAGAACCTGCACATTTTTGTGTCTCTGAGCTTGAGGTTGAACATATGTTTGTTCAGGCCACAATGCCCCGTGAGCGCCCTCACCAGTATGCGTAGATTGTTCCTATTTAGCGATATGATTAGGCTAACAATTTTATATCTTTCATCTCATCTTGTATTTTAATTCCTATTTTATTTTAACTAAATTTTCAATTTTTATAATTAGTTTAGACTATCTCACTCTTTTTGAGCAATTGTGATTATTAAAATACTAGCTAATTGTGCATCTTGTTTAGTTTTAATAATTTTATATTATCAATTTCACTTTTATATTATGAATTTTATATTCAATTTTCTAGCTCGTAAGAATTAATAATAATAGGTCTTAGTGTATAAATTCTCCCATTTTTTTTACATTCTTCATTACTTAGTTTTATATTGGTTAATAATATATTTACAACAATTTAACGTCTGCCTTAAAACGGGCTTTTGCCTAGTTAGGCGACACTAAAATAGGATCACAAAATAGGAACAGTTTCTGGCATATCATATTATGCTAGATTGTCGGCTATGATATCGTAATGGTATAGGTCCATTTACTGTAGATAATTGTAAATTACCAAATAAATAAATAAAATAAAATACGAACTCGTGCCATGATCAAATGATTGCTCAATTCCTACCTGCTTGCCTGATTGCCAAATTTCAGATCAATCGGATTAAACGTTTGGTCTATCATAGATGAATACACAGACTCACAGACAGACACATAAACATACTTCCATCTGGAAATGGTATTAATCGTATCGAAATAAAACTCAAAATAAATATTTTCTTCCTTCTCGAAAAAAAAAATGCGCGTTCATAATACTTTTCCTCGTCGTTGGTTGGTGGGAGGGCAAATAAAATAGGTTGTCCCCGTAAGCTGATATTGCGCAGTATCGTATAATAAAAGAAATATATATTTATAATATAACCATTACATCAAAGAAATATGATCTGCTTCTACTTTGCGTGGAAATCTCTGACGGATTACGAAAAGAAAGGAGCCTACGCTTCGGTTCGGTCCTTTATCAATCGTCCACTATACGCTTTTCCCTACCTCATCATCTTGAATAGGAATTTCAATAGACGTGATATCAGATAAAATTGATTTCAAAGACTCGAAAATCTTTTTTGTTAAGTCGGGTATTTAACCGAGATCGGTTAAATATTTACTTATTAAAATTTAATTCCATATTTCACAAATTAACTAATATAATAACCGAGACGTCTATATGGACTCCTATATGGACGTCTACATGAAGTTCGGCGAAACTTTATTTTTAGAATATTTTGATTTCCCGTATAATTTTTCTTTTGAGTTGCTCCCAATTTATTGGAATATTTTCATAGACCACCCCATTAAAAATCACATGGAGATAGGTCTGGGCTGCGTAAGGGCCATTCAATATCCCCTCTTTTTGAAACAAGTCTTCTCGGAAACATTTCCTTCAGCAGGTCTACTTACACCCTAGCGGTATGGCATGTGGCACAATCTTGTTGAAACCATCTTCTCGAGGTATCGCCTTGAAATTCTTGCAAATGCCGGGACCACGAACTTTCTTCAGATGTTGCATTGTGGGCTCTCACCTTCACCGCGCTCTCTTTCGTACTCGATAAAATATGGCCCGACAACACCGTTTGCCGATATTGCAGACCACACGACAATTTTAGGGGTGTAAAGTGGACGTCTATGCAGACTTTGGTGATTGTTCTCTGACCAGAATCAACAGGATTGTTTGTTTCCTTGGAAATTCGCCTCGTCAGTGAACACGTTACAAAAATCGTTGAAACAGTCGAGCTGAAACGTTCGGAGATCAGATTAACGAAGTAAAGTCGATTATTGGCATCATCCTCTTTGGCGACTAAATTTTCAAGAAGCGACTCATCTTGCAATAATATATGCCCCGCCTCCCCACAACGAGCAGATTCCGAGAAATTAAGGAATCGAATCGCCAACACCCTTTTGGCCCATCCTGTATAACGGGCATGCACATGAGATAGGATTGTGGAAATATTGATTTGTCTGCCGAATAAGAATGTGAAATGTACTGCTTTAGTCGCTGGATTATACGTTGAACGTCTAGATGGTACCTTTCACTGTTTTACGTTAATTTGGCTATTTGACACGCCCGATCTCCAGCTAGTTTTTCTTATATAACTATGTAACATAATATTATTGTGTATATTTTAACTATGTTAATTTTATACCAAGATGGCGCAAAACAGTGTAGGTACAGGGTATGGCATGGGTAAAAGACCAACTTCAGGTGAGGCAGCTGAAACTTTTAATTGACGCCAAGTGAACGATAGTGTTTCAGCGACTCGCCTTTGTAAAGTTGCCTTCCTGTGACTTTATATCCCGGGAGAAACTGGTTATCTGGGCGGAAAATTATAATTAATTTCTACTCGTTTCGTAACGGAAGGGTGGGCATAATCGATCTATTTCTTAAAATTCGAAATCAAAATTATCCATAAGAAACGAAAACTTTTAATGTAGATATAGCTTTAAGAAAACAAATAAATAAGCAATGAAGATGAGAAAGTCTTAGTTTTCAAGTTAGTTTTCAAGTTCAAGGACACTGACATTATTGTTTATTTGTCGTGGTTAACATTACAGATAGCTCTAATGCGCTACCCACATTGCAATTCACACAGTTTACTTCTTTAACCACTAGAATGCCAATACCACCGATCGGTGGTTTTCTCTTGCAACAGCTCGTAGGCAGTCGATCTCCATATGTATGCAATTATGCAGTTATGTTTGGTAAATTCTTAAATTATGTTGGTAAATGTGGCATGTGTATGTGGCAGTTATGTTTGGTAAATCCTTCATTCAATAAGCTACAAACAAACCCCCCCCTGCAAACAAATTTTCGAGGGTTTAAAACATGCCATCGTTAATTTCATTATCATGGCTGGCATTCTAAAGGTCAATCACTGTTTACTAAGCCTATTAATATTTCATGACAACATTTCTACTAAATAGGTTCACAAACACACTCACACACACTTTCTCTCTCTCTCACACACATACCAAATCTCTCTATCACACATACACATACAACAAGCATACGCACGTGATCGCCTTGTTTAGCGGAGATTCTTTGCCTTTGGGGGTTCTCTTTGATCCGCCGTGCCGTTTGCAAGCATCTTTAATTCATAGAAAACAACTATTTATTTATTAAAAAAATATGAATATATTGCTTTACGGTTATTATAGCTTAATGGTTATGTTATTATGCATGTTTTTTAACATGCAGAATATATGTACCTATGATACAAAACTAGAGAAGTCGCTGTCTTGGAACAGGTCCTGGTACTCATTTGGGCAGCACAGAACATTATGCTCTTACTGGCGTTAATGCACTGGCGTTAATGCTCATATCGGCCGTAGTATTTTTTTAAATACTATGAATAAATGATAATAAATATAAATGGATATGAATGTTAGAAAGGGACATATGCTTTGTAAATGCGTTAATTAAATAAATACATAGCAATACCAATACTCGACATGTTATTACAACTAAAGAAGTAATTTGATTGAAACACTAAAAATACTGCCTACTCTTTTTGATATTGAAGTGGCAACTTCCTCTTTAAATTCCACAGAGTAGAAGTAATACTATTCATTCCCGGCGGCAAAATGTTAAATATTTGGAGAATCAGTCAACTATACATAATAATGTTTTTACGGTGTGCTGGTTCTCTAAACAGGAGATAAGATCATATCGGTGTATACCTACCTACCCGACGTCTACAGAGGAAACTTTTCTAATATTGTAGGTTTGTATTGTATTTCCTTGAATAATATCATAGGCGTAGATGATGTGCCGTAAGCCTTAGTAATTCAAGGCCATCACTCCTAAATTAAAATTGCATGGATATAAATACAGATAACAACCAATCTGACGACAATAAATATATCTAAGGTATTTTCTTTGAATGCGCTCTAACATCACGATGTACTTACGTACGGACAGCTACGTATCCAGACTTAAGTTTCGGGGGTGGGGAGGGAGGACTTCATTGAAAAAACGCGCGTGACACGCACCAAACTTGAATTCGCCCGTACAATGAAACAAAAATATGCCGGATTTCCAGGGTTAAATCCTAACTATCCCCTGCACCCCCCACCCTCCACACCTGGATACGTGATTTTCCCTGATTTTCATTTTCTTCTAGACTTTATTTCTTCTAGACTTTATTTTCTTCTAGACTTCTTGCACGGGGGACGCGCCCCCGGAGAGGGGGGCGCGTCCCCTGTGCAAGAAGGACGGCTGGGTGTAAACATTTAGTTGAGTTGTCTAAAAACATCGATACAGAAACAACAATATAGAAAGTCATCAAAAGAGAAAAATAAAAAAAGTAATTATTATTTGAAACGTGTTTTTTCTGTAACCGCCAAATTGAGAGAACGCCTAGGTGTAAAAGTTTGGTCGAGGTGTTTAAAAATCAGCAAAAAATACAGTCATTAAAAAAAGGAAAAAAAATATTCATTTGAAAAAATATTAAGAGCGACTAGGTGTAAAAATTTAGTTGTGTCCGAAAAAAACCTCGCTTTGTAGATGTGTTATCAAAAGAGAAAAGTTTAAAAAAAGCATCAAAACAGAAAAATAAAAAGTGATAGCACCATCTACTGGATTACCGCGCGAACTTTTTGTACTGTCAATAGGCTAGCCCTCTAACGGGCGATAGCTAAACTGCGTTGACATAGTCCGTACCCAGAATCGTGTTATAGTAGAATTGGGGGAAATCGGTGTTCGGAGCATCGACATTTTCTCGAAAAAAATCATTGATATAGATTAGTGCAAAACTTTTTGTTGACTTTCTGTCCGACGTAATGTCACCTCGGGGTCGCCCTTTGATTGTTTTTGTTCGTTTCCTCCGAGACCTTGGTGTCATTCCTGACCGTAGGTCAAATGAGCAAGGCACAGTAACGTAATCGAATTAATCCAAACAAATATTACTTGAACATAAATAATAAATATATTATTTTTGAAAAATTACTGTCACCAATAAAGTGACCTTCGAATTCAAAGGGTTTCAGCTAGTATTGTTTATTCGCGTTATCTGTTAAAGTTTTCACATTTAAAAAAAAACATCTTTTTTTTGTTTTTTTTCAAATAAAAATAACAAAACTTGGTTAATGGCTCGTACTGATTCACCCACTTTAAGGATAGCACTAATTAAAAACTCACCCTATATAGTATTGCTATATGATATAATTTTACATTCGGGTCTAAACTCGGTCAAGCAAGCCCCCATCCGCTGGGTCTAAATAACGTCCATATTACCTTTGCGCACCCTTTTATTGATATAGGGAGTGTGAGTGCGGCGCGGACGGCCAGGGACCTAACAAATCCATTGATATGTTACAAATGTACCGGTCAGGGCGGCTGCTCTTCGATAATAATGTTAACCCTAACGTTTACCCGCAGAAGCGGCTCGTGGCGTGAGCGTTGTGCGAATGCGGTTGTCAGAGGATTCGGCTCTCCGTGTCGGGATTGGGCATTTTATTTGATAAAGGCGTTCGCCTTTCGGCTGCGGGAAAAAGAGGGGGAGGGAGGTCCCCTGCTGAATTATTCATATTGGCCACTCGACTGCGGCAGACGGACCGATAGTTTTCCCGCATCAAACGCCCGTTCAGCGGCGCACTTACCAAACGCTAAGTCCATCAAAGGGGAATAGCAGAACCGTCTACAAACCTGGGCCCGAAAAAAAAATCATAGATGAGTCGTTAATCGTTAAAAAAATCGCCGAGGTGCCGAGCTTAGACAGGTGCGCACTGCGGTGCGATGCGTTGCAATAAGTTTTTTTTACGCCGGACGGAAAAAACTTCGATTGTTTGTAGTCCGCGCACTACGGTGAATATGTCGGACCTATTAGTCATTTGTTGGCTATGCAAGTCTCTGGCCGTCGATCTACGTAATAATGTCTTCAGTGCGCTAGGTTCTATCTAAGGCTCATAATGCACTGGCGTCCACGGCTTTGGAGCCATGGCTGCGGAGCCAGAAAAAAGAGGGCGCCGGATTAGGCGGTAAGAGTCGCCGCTCAGTGTCAGCGGCATACAGCTGGCTGCGGAGCCTGCTCCCCATGTGCGCGCACACATAGGGATCCACATACATTCGGGCTGCACGCAGCCAGTGGCTCCTATTTTCGACGCTTGTATCGTGGTCGCTCGCTGCCGGCTCCTGGAGCCAGCGGAGATTGGCCGCCTAGTGCGTGCACCTCCATACATTCTCTAGTAACGTTCTGGCTCCACAGTCATGGCTCCGCAGCCATGGACGCCCGTGCGTTATGAGCATAAGGTTCGGGCCACACGATGTGGTGCGGCTGCGGCGTCCTACATACAAATATTCATGGTACACGCACGGTGCGCTTCGGCGCCGCACCGCACGCACACCTGCCTTCCACTAGGCGAGACTAGGCTCGGATAGGTCAAGGCGAGATTAGGTCAGTTGTTAAGTGCAGTCGAAGGAGGATACATGCTTGCATTTTTAATTTCAATAATTTCACGTGTTCATTTTTAATGAGTACCTACCAACGATGAAGATATTGACATGACTACCTCAATTCAAAGCAATGACATTCTACGGGATAAGTCAATTATGGACCTTAAGAATAACATTTTAAAAATAAAGCTGTATTCTTTGAGAAAAACTCTCCATCGCTACTCCCTAATGCAATAAGTGGAATGAACGACTATCGCCATCTGTTTTTACTTCGATTTTGGTGGGGGCATAGTAATAGGAGCAAGAATACACGTATCTTCCTATTTATTTCTGATCCCAGAGAGAACTAGATACATCACACTTCACACTCTTGCCCCACTGCGGCGTTGTAGTAACGTTGCGGCCCCGCACCGTGCGCCGTACTCCGTGTGTCAGTGCACACAACGAAATCTCTACAGTGCGGCCTGGCCCTACTCCATAGTATGGAAAACAAGTCCGGTGACGCACCGGAGCCAATCTGCAGCAATCTACAGAATTTAAATCCGGATTGTTTTTTTTCCGTAGTGCGCGTGCTTTCATATTCACAGATTCACAGATTTTCCAAAAATAAAACGCACTGCGTTTTACCGCAGAGCGCGGTTAGCCTAAAACAGTTTCTGGGAACATTTTTTATCAGTACAAGTGGAATTAATACGATACATTAATTACGTTCAAATCCACGTCTTAGGGCGAATTGGTTAACAGCATCACGGTTAACAGCACTAGCCATTGTTAAATCCCGAATTCGTTTGCACAACACATTAAATATTACTAAGTACTTATTGTCAATTGAATGTTTATTAAGTGTAGTTTAATAAGAGATACACTCATGTTCAATGAGAATTCATAATTTATAAAACATTGCACAGTCTAAAGGTAATATTCCAGTAATATGTAAAAATGAATTAATAAAACCCACGCTGTAATTAAAATTATATCGTAGATTACATCAATGAAATAATTTGACTAGCTACATAAGGCAACTGGAAAGAAAATGTGAAAAAGACTCCATTGGTCGAGGCCGATTAGATCATGTTGCCTCCGCTTCATTTTAAATTGGGAAGTTTCTAAAAGATCTCGATAAATCAGATCAGGCCTTCCATCATTTGGAAGGAAAGTTTCCGGAATTGGGTGAATTGAATCTGAAAGAAGGTATATTTGCTGGACCATAAATAATGAAATCGTTAAAAGTTCCAACCTTTGATACCAATCTCACAAATATCTAATTAGCTGCTTGATCCTCTTTCAAAGCAAATTGTAAAGGGCCTTTTAAGTGACATAAAATAGGATAGCTATGTTTTCATTGAGCAATGATCTGTTGGACAGCTACAAGATTGTCCCTAAATTCCTAGTTATCCTACGTCTCATCGTTACCTCTCCTATCCATCGCTCCTTTCAAATATTCTCCAAATCCTAATTAAATATAAGAAAAATGGCATTTTTGTTATTTGAATATTTTTATCTCAAATTCAAATTCAAAATCTTTATTTCTCAAAAATAAAGTAACAAATACATATTAATTAAACCTAACCTAACTGGATCGCACAAGACGTCCGCAATAAGGAAGGCTCAAATATGAATAATTAAATACTGCCTAATTTTAAAATTGTAAAATTCCTCAGACGGGTATCTCAACGGTTATTTTTGTTGATAACTCTTAACAGCGCCTTTTGAACGTTAATAAGCGGATCGAGGTGCGATAGTGCTGCATCGCCCCAACCAAGAATCCCATATGATATAAAGCTATGTTCAAGTTAGTAACGGTTGCGACATTACGTTTCGTGGAAGCTTAAATGGATGCATGAGTCTGCGATTTTTTGCCGCTGTGTGGTAGATATGGTAAGACCAGGTCAGTTTTTTAATCGTGCTCACCTTGCCTAGATTAAAACAAGCACAGAGAGCTAATGGATGTCCTCACATGTATGCACTATGAGGGATAGTCTAGCTGTTTGATGCATTCCCTTGCTGGTTTTGGAAAACGACATATGTTTAGTTTACTCTACAATTACTGATAAAAGGTTGTTATGTAATAGGTTTTTTTTTGTTTATTGTATCAATTGGAACCTAAATTCTTACACTTTCACGAAGGTTGGCTGTAAGAAATTGTACTTTAGGCAATAAGTCCGCCTGTTGTATGTTTAAAAAAAATGTGCAATAAAGAATTTCTATTCATCTGTCTACAAGAATACATGTCTACAAGGCTGTAGAATATCGCCTAAAACTCACTGTTTAATATTTTCACCATGATTTCTTACCGGAAAATTTGGGAGCCATAAGCGATGAGCAAGGTGAACGCTTTCATCATTACATATTTCCTAGCGATGAAACGCCATTATCAAGGTCAAAGGAACCCTTCGATGACGGGCGACTACTGCTGGGGTCTTATTAGGGAGAGTGATGAAACGGTAAACAGCAGAAGAGCATCGTTGGCACATTTTTCGAATATCAAAGAAGATTTAAGTTGATGAAATATGTTGTGAATTAATTTATACTTTCTATTGACATCTTGTTAGGAGGTAAATATACTAAAAGTCCCGACTCCTAGGTTGGTTGGGAAAGGAGTGGGGAGGGGGGTGAGGTGGGGCTGGGGGCAAGTAAAAGGTCCCTTATTTCGATTTTTCGCTTTTATCTCGGAAACTATGCTTTCTAAGCGTCAAGTTTTTTATATACAAAATGAAAGCTGATTTACCACAATAATAATTCTATAATTTTTTTCGCTATCTTGCATGGTTTCCGAGGTATCTGCCCTAAAAATTAGCTAATATACTTATAAACTAATAATCAGTTCTGAATGTATATTTTTGTTTCAGTTCGCTCAATGTTCGCCAGTAGTGTTTTTGCTAGATTATCAGTAGATACTCTGCTGTGTATCTAGTAAATGTGACGTCATAGAGAATAAGTTAATAGTAAAAACACATTTTAAATGCAGCAGGCGTTGTAGTGGAACTTAAAACGGACTATTAAATTGAATGCTATACAGAATTTTGTGTTTGCGCTCTTGACCGTTGAGGAGTCCCCTCGTTGTAAGCCAACCCTGTATGCAGCAGCCCTACTGCAGTGAAACTTAAAACGGGCTATCATATTTGAATGCGTATATGAAATTTCGTTTCTGTGTTGTTGACCGTTGAGGAGTCCCCTCAATTGAAGTCAACCCTGGGTGCAGCAGCCCTGTCGCGGTGCAACTAAGAACGGGCTTATATAATTAAATGCTTATACAATATTTCGTTTCTGTGCTGTTTCCCGTTGAGGAGTCTCCTCGTCGGGAGCCAACCCTGGGTACAGCAGCCATGTCATGGTGAAATTTAGAACTGGCTTTCAAAATTTAATGCGTATACAAAATTGTCTGTCTGTGCTGTTGACCGTGGAAGAGTAGCCTCGTCGGGAGCCGATCCTTTGTGTAGAATCGGGTCATGCTAACCGTAATAAATTAATAGTTTAAAAAAAACACTAAAAACACGCTTTTAGGCACAATCATACCCTTGGCGGTAGCATGTAAGATACGACCGGCACGACCGTGGCTATGATACGATATTCCATCATGGAATGCCAGTGCCTATCTTCCGGCTTCATCATCAGACCTTGAAACCTAATCGTGGTCAAAGTTCATTCCAAGACTTTTCTAACAAGTCCAAACACATTGCAGCTATGATACGATGTTCCATCATGAAGTTCCAGTTCATATATTCCGACTCTATTATCAGATCAGTTCGACAGTACCATATTATTTTATTGCCATCAGAACTACACACAGCTGCCAATTTTCATGACGCTACGATCCTTGGAAGATGGTTAAATTAGTTAACTTGGATTCCATAATATAGTTACATACAGTATGAAATCGAAGACTATCGCGGTTGTTTGACATTATAAATAGGATAGAAAACGAATTTACCGCGTGAAATTTGTAGGACCCGACGTTTCGGTGACGTTGCAGCCGCCGTTGTCTAGGGTAAACTGAAGAGCTGTCAGTCCGTTGTTTTGCGGGTAGGCCGCAAACCGCTGCCGCCACTGCGTAGGTTATAACGGTGGTGGGGGGCCGGGCTCGGAGCGCGGGAATTTTTAAAATCCGTCTTGCACACAACACTCACTGTATCCTGTTTTACGTCTTTGCGTTCGGCGTTCGGCGGCGGGAACATTTTCTATCCTATTTATAGTTACATACAGGTTGACCTAATAATAGCGTGGTAAAAATGCATTGTCGTCGGAACTGAAACAACCAGTAAAATTTCAATTTCATAGGAATATAATCATAGGAAGTGTACTTATTCATCTTGCAAGTCTTGGCTTAAACAAACTTACATACATACATACTAAAAAAATTGCAAGGTAAATAAAATCTTGTAAAAACTGATTTTACCAGTGAATTCAGCTCCCAAAATTAAGCAAATCTACCCATTTACACAATAGTCGCAGAAAAAACTTATTTTTTTTTGACCAGTGTAATTATTTACCAGTGATAGTCCTTGATTTCATATCATGCGTTCTAGTAGTGTATAAATAAAGGTGACAATATTATTCGTGGCAAAGTAAGATCATGTGGGTGAGACGGTTAGAAGCAGCGAGCGATGTTACGTGAACTTTATTTAGCAGACAATGGGCCCGATTGCGTTTCTTTGTGAAATAAAACTAAAATTAGTCCAAGCGAACGAGACAGAGCAATATGTTAGAGCGAAATATGAAACGAACGATCGTCGATTAATACTACCTGCCGAACTTATACTCGTCCGAATAAATTCGAGCATATTTCGTGCGGTCTAAGATTTGACCTTGGCGCGCAGTTTTAATGCGAAAAAGTGACAACCGCTCATCTCTGACTCCGCTCTAGCGCATTGCCCTGTCTCGTTCAGACGGACTAATTTCCGATTTTAGTTCACGAAGAAACACAATCGAGCCCAATATAACAAATATCGTCGATCTGTGAGAGACGTTCGATCGATATAATGTAGACCGAAGCGATCGATATGTGAAACCTCTCGTACGCGCCAAAAAATGAATTTGCGTCTTTATTGCAATTGGTGTAAAACCACGCCCCCATGTTTAATTCGCGCAATTTTCTTGTCATTCTCATTGCAGTGGCATTTCGTAGACATGCATTTATAATTTTATTCGGTGACGCCTCTTACGTGATTAGTAGTAATTCCTCTCAAACAACTTCCTGTTTGACAGCTTTAATCGTCAGTAAACTCATATATATATTTTCATTATATAATATTTTCAACCTTAAAAAAGCACCTCTTAAACGAAGTTTTCAAATTATTTTTCGGCTCACTAACCGACGAGAAGAATTTTAGTTTTTCGATATGAAGACGGAAATATCTATTTTCATCCCATCTATTCGAAAAGGACGACTTGGTTCGCCTTTAAGTGCGCCCAAAAGTGGTGTTTTCTATAAGAAACTTTATAAGTGCGCCGCAATTATCTTTGCGGCTCACTTTTTGAATAAGTGCGCGGCAATTTATCTTTGCGGCGCATTTTTTTAATTTGGAACATCTTAGTCTTCAGCGCCGAAGAAATCGAACGCAAATATTGTTTGAATAAAGACTGGCTGGTACGACGGCCCCTAGTCGCGCCGCCGCGGCGCCGGCTGAATAAAAAAAAAACAAATGAAATTAAAAACGCGCGAACGTCAATTGTTTTTGTCTCCCGCGTTTTCGACAATTTTCACATATTGTAAGAAATTCATAATTGCGATTCATAAATTCATAATTGCATACATTCATAATGTTCATAATTGCGAAAATGTCTCAAATGTAAATATAAGTGTTTAGTTGTTTTATTATTAGATAGTATTTAATTTCAATTTAGTTGATACTCTATGTTTTATTAAATACTAATATTACAATAAAATATGAGGCGCCTTTTATTTTCTCATAGAGGGTGATGAAAAGTAGAGTGTATCACTCGGGCGCAAAATATTTTTGGCTCGGGCGCTTTTTTTAATCCCTCGCTACGTTCAGGATTCTACTAAAGAATCCCTCGATACGCTCGGGATTCTACTCTAGAATCCCTCACTTCGCTCTGGATTCAAAAAAGCACCCTCGGCGTAAAAATATTATTTTGCTCCCTTGTGATACAATCTACTATTTTAGCCCCCCTGAGACGATTAAGACCTTTTCCAGATTGAAGTCTGTCTGTGTGTATGACAGCGTCCAAACGCTTTGACATGCAGGCATCATTGGGCCATGTCAAGAGCTCAAAAAGTTGTGGTTGAAATCGGCCCACCGCGAAGTTAACTAGTCATTTTTCAATCTAGAAATATTGGACTTAGAGACCTGACATTTGGTACACAGATATGAAATCGAAGACAATTCTACTTTCCTCGCATGATCCGGGAAGCCATTGAAATAAGAAGAACTCCGAACTTCAATAGAGATGACGGCTACAAACTCTCTTCTACGTGGAACCCTCTTCTTAAAATGTTCCCGCCGCCGAACGCCGAACGCAAAGACGTAAAACAGGATACAGTGAGTGTTGTGTGCAAGACGGATTTTAAAAATTCCCGCGCTCCGAGCCCGGCCCCCCACCACCGTTATAACCTACGCAGTGGCGGCAGCGGTTTGCGGCCTACCCGCAAAACAACGGACTGACAGCTCTTCAGTTTACCCTTGACAACGGCGGCTGCAACGTCACCGAAACGTCGGGTCCTACAAATTTCACGCGGTAAATTCGTTTTCTATCCTATTTATAATGGTACACAGATGCCTTGTTAGGCGCCGAAATCACATTGTAAAATTTTGGTTGGAAGCTACACCAATATTATTAGCTACTACAAGCTACACCAATATTATTTAAATTCCGCCATATACACTAAGAAAAATATAACACTGTAATACACGAAAATACGCATGTTTCAAAAGGGATTACTTATATAGCATGTACTGTGATTCGTACGTATGTCTGTTGAGACATACGTACGAATCACAGTACGTAGAATGACGCGTAACAGTGTAGTTACCTACCATGTCACGGGCGTATTAACTACACCGCAAATTGATTACGGCGCACAATGAGATCTCGATTTTACCATGACTTTTTGTGCTAGGAATGGTAGGATACAACAGTCTTGAAACGCGTCGATATATTTCACTAATTATATTTGCATATAAATTAATTCAAGGAACTATTTATTTGCCAGAGATACTATGTAAGTTTGAATTGTACGTACCGGCAAATTACACAGCGAGGAGATCGCATCTATTGTTTAATGTGCCGTACCACCGTACAAATATTTTTGTAGACAGGCCAGAGGGAAGGGTTATAGCTCTTCTTAATTCCTTACCCACAGAAATAGATATCTTTTGTATATCCCTTTGGCGGCTGAAAAGGCAACTCCCTGCTATCTCATGTTTATCATAATCTGTCTTATGTAAACATTGTATTTAGTTTTATATTTTTATGTTTTTTTTTTTTTTTTTTTTTTTTCTTGTTTAATGTTAGCATTAATTTAGTTATGTAGTCATTTATTTTTAGACGTACACTCTAGCTTTAATATTCAAGGGCGAATTGGATTCATCTGTAATGCCCTTGAATACTATTTGAAACTAATAAATAAATAATAAATGACAGCATGTTATTACATACGTAAGGATATAGTCAGTTACAAGAATCATGTTGAAGCTACATTATACCGTTATTTTCGTATTACCCGTACGGAGAATGGTGAAACATATAATCGAGTAATGGAGTTTCAGCAAAATTCCTTGCAATTCAAAAAACTTTCGATTGAAACATCATTATTCTGTATAAAACCGTAATAATAAAACGACATTGTAGGAAGAAATCCAAAATTTTTCTAAGTGTATTTCAATCTAATATTAACGCCATTTGTTGGAGCTTATCCCAACCCTGATATTAGCCGAGAAACACACCGCGCCGCCCGAGGCATTTCAATGGAACCCAATCGGTTTTGTCCGCCGGCTGAGTGGGGGCGCTAATTGCAGCGGCATCTCATGGGCATGAGTTGGTGATTTTATCCGGTGATACCTCTTACGCTTAGTAGTAATTCTTCGCAAACAACTTGACTATTTGACAGTTTTCATCGTTTTCATTTTAAACTTATTTACACAACTAAAGAAGTAAATATAATAAAAAGAATAAAAAACACGACTGCCGTTACAGAAAGTAAATTTTCGTATAAAATTGTAGAGAGGACGAGTAAAGTATTGAACATAACAACAAGATAAGACTGATTTTATTAAATATCTCCTTTATATTTGATACATTGATGCAATGCATCTTTCATTATCGTAATGACATTTGATTGAAACCTCAAATAATTATATAAAATTTAACGCCCTCTATACTCATTTGTATGCACTCTTTCGAACTATCATTTTACATTAGTACCATTTCTGGTCGCTTCATGTAATTTAATGTTTATTAGTGTAAACAAAATTGATGAGAGCGATTTGACCCCCTTCCCTTGTATTGAGCGATTTGACCCCCTTCCCATGTATTGAGCGATTTTTGCCCGTAATCAACCATTATCCTGAAGGTCTAAGCTATTAAAAAAAATATATATTTCATTGAGGTATCCGATTTTCCGTTAGCTTCTGGAATCATTTGTAGTACTTTACTTGTAATAATTATTTTTATTACGTTTTTTAAATAAAATATTTGTGTTTTTTTTTGTAGTTATCCATATAGATACATGTATATTTACGAAATTTACTCAATCTGAACTTTCATTTGACACTAAACACGATATATTTATATTAATTTATTGACATTTCGACAATTAGACAACTACTTACTTGTATTCATGCTACACCGGGCCGGGGCCGGGCTGGGCCCCGGCCGAGTCGTTTCCAACGTGCTCCGGCCGGGCCAGTCATTCATGCTACACCGGGCGTGACCGGGCTGTTTCCGAGTTTATTTATCCCACGGCCGTGTCCGCGATAACTAGTGTTGTGTCCATCTATTTTGGCGATAATAATATTTTTTAATTTCTATTTTCGCTTGATTGATAAGTGTGTTATTAATGCAATTTTCACAACTTGAGTTGCCAGCTATTGCAATTGCCATTGAAGACGAAGTACTGGAAACACGAACTGAATCTAATAAAAGAAGATGGAGTGTACATCCAGCCTGGAGAAAACGACAATCGGAGGGAGAATTCGCCACGCTCTACAAGGAATTAATAGATGATGAGAGCAAATTTTACGGTTATTTTAGGATGTCTAAAGAATGCTTTAGTATATTTCTTGGAAAAATAAAACGTGATTTAACCAAACAAAATTCAAGATTTGTGAAGCCTATCTCTCCCATTGAACGATTAGCAGACCGGAGCCGGGAAAACAATATCCACCGCCATTTCGACGCCGTGCTCCGGTCGTGGCACGGCCGGTCACGGCCGGAGCACGGCCAAGCATGAATTGCTTCATACAAAAGTATGCTATAGATACCTGACCGTGTCCCGGCCGGGGCCCGGCCCGGCCCCGGCCCGGTGTAGCATGAATCATCCTTTAAGGTACCCTATGACACTTGGAATGACATAACAATTCTAAAAATTACCTCACACTTCTAAACCGGTTCAAGCGTTTAGAATTTTATGGTGGAATAAAGAACCGGAAAACATATTAATAATACATATGTGATCCCTGAACACATTACACTTTCTTTTTGTTGGGCAGTCGTGTCAAAGAACATCTCGTGAACGAAGTTATTCAGTTTTTTCTTTGCCCTGAAAACTTGGCTTGTTAGCATGTTTGAGCTTTCACATATAGAGCGACGATATGTACCTACTTCACAACAGACTAGCCTTCGTAAGCTCTTCTCTGCGGAATGCTTCAGTCAAAGGATGTCTAGGTATATGGGGTGTCACTGAAGAGCGGCCACTCGGTTCATGGATGCGTGTGCTCTTCCTTATTTTATTCATACCATATTGATAGCCGCGTTTAAGAATATAGCGATATTTATAGGGGTTGGCTTTACGAGCGCAAACAATGGAATCTTCTCCTTTATTCATAACTCCATTCAATGTACTCACTTCAGGCAAATTTTATATTGAGAAAAAGGGAGATTTGCGAGAATCGGGTTAATATTACATTATTAATGTTACCGTTAACAAGTCTTCAGTTCCGTTTACAATGAGCTGATTAGGCCTGATGGGGTGGCGGGGGGGGAAAGGGGGGGGGGGGGGGGGGGCAATGCTGAGCCATACCTGTGTGCAATATGTACAGCGCACACAGGCGCCAGGTACTCAGGGGCACCGCCAGGCACAATGCATATCGAAATATCAAAACCGAGAAACATAGCAATAACTATCAAGCGTGAAAACGAGAGAAAAATAACAAGCAACATTTAGTTGCTTATACTAGAGGTCATCATATTTGTTCTTTTATTATTTGTATTTAAGTTAAGTTAGTAGTAACCTGATAAATAATTATTAAGTGATATGAGTTTTTGGTATTTTTTTCCAAATAGTAGCGAAGTGCTTCCCTCATTTACAAAATCAAAGAGGCGCTTCATTGGTTTCGCGCACAGGCCCTGATCATGGTCGGCGCACAGGCCCTGATGATAGGGGGGAGGAGGAGGGGTAGTTGACAAAAAAATTGCCCTTTCCACTGGCTTTTTACACGACTTCCCAACAAAAAAGGAGTGTAACGTGTTCAGGGTTCATCTATGTATGTTTTCCGTTAACTTATCCCACCATAAACGCTTGAACCGATTTAGAAGGGTTTGGTATTGTTAGAATCGTTATGTCATCCCGAGTGTCATAGGGTAACTTACCTTTCCAAATATCAAGTAATTAATTGTCCAAATGTCCAAATCTCAATAAATTAACATTTATATCGTGTTTATAGTGTCAAATGAAAGGTCTGATTGCGTACATTCCGGAAGTATAAATGTATCCATATGGATAAATACGTAAACCACAATTATTTTATAAAAAATCTTAATAAAAATAATTATTAATACAATAGTTCACTTTCTGTAACGGCAGCCTTGTTTTAAACACGCTTTTATTAGGTCAACCTGTATTTAACTAACTATGTTATGGAATCTAAGGTAACTAATTTAACCATCTTTCAAGGATCGTAGCGTCATGAAAATTGGCAGCTGTGTGTAGTTCTGATGACAATACAATAATATGGTACTGTCGAACTGATCTGATGATGGAGTCGGAAGATATGAACTGGAACTTCATGATGGAACATCGTATCATAGCTGTGTTTGTACTTGTTAGAAAAGTCTTGGAATGAACTTTGACCACGATTAGGTTTTAAGGTCTCATGATGAAGCCGGAAGATAGGCACTGGCATTCCATGATGGAATATCGTATCATAGCCACGGTCGTGCTGGCCGTATCTTAAGACTGCGCCGACCATAATTCACGTGCCCTAAATAGGTATTTAACGCAGCACACCGGTTGGCGCCAATCGTCGCGACGATATGGCGCGCCGAATATCGTCGCTTAAACAAAAGTACAGTGTAAGTCAAAATTAGATATTTTACAGAAAAAGCAGAAAACTGAGTCATTGTTAACTATTTCGTCTTATATTATATTTATATTTAACTATATCACAGTAATTTATATAAACGATATCATAATAATTTGAATACAGGTCTCTGATTGTGCGGTTATGAGGCGGGGCCGTCCACATATTACGTAATCACGTTTTTGGGATTTT
The DNA here is from genome assembly GCA_944548615.1 of Micropterix aruncella. Taxonomy (NCBI): domain Eukaryota; kingdom Metazoa; phylum Arthropoda; class Insecta; order Lepidoptera; family Micropterigidae; genus Micropterix; species Micropterix aruncella. The sequence goes on from OX155960.1 coordinate 3,639,007, forward strand.
CTACCCCCCCCTCCCTCCCACATGTTTACAGACGTAATCTGCGGCCTTACCCCCCCCCCCCAAGATTACGTAATCAACCGAATTTGTGTAAAATGTGAAAATTCGTAGATAAGATATTTCACTCCAACCATCGTTTCAAGCTTTGGATATTGGAAGACTTTTTGTACAGGAGATTATTCAACATGGAAACCAAGTTAAAACTTATCTGAAACTTTTTTTCATATAGGCCTTTGTTACTAAGAAAAAAAAACTTGAAGACCTGAATTTTAAAAATAAAACCCGCTTTTTGTCGGTAACCTTGACCTCAACAAAAAAAGTCATGTATAACTTTAAACTCAATTTCTCATATTGAACAATATTCCAAAATAAAAAAAAACTGTTTAATTTTTAAAAAGTAGATACGATATTTCACACCAACCATCGTTTCACGCTTTGGATATTAGAAGACTTTTTGGACAGGAGATTATTAGATTATTTGGACAGGAGATACGTAACATTTGAAACCCTTCCAGAGAGTAACTCCCTTTATTGAGGGTGCATTTACAGGACTGGCAATGAATCTCTTATGGTTTACGTGCTAAGTTCATTTAGTTATTTTGGACTACCCCGAACATCGTAATATATTATAAATACATACAAGAAAGTAATTTGTTTTGTTTGTTTGTTTGTTTCTACTCTTTATTGTGAAATTTCACAATGGGCGGGTTTATTATCATACGACAATCTCTTACAACCAACCCTAATATGAAGTGTTTATGGGTCATTCCGCCATTTCGTGCAAATCGCCTGTAATATCAGACTGCATACCGCATTTAGAAAAAAAGTTTTGTTGAAATATATTTACTCTAAGTGTGAGGGAGAAGGCTCTTTAGGAAATCTAATTCTAAAGTACATAGTTTTTTTTAATCTTAAAAATACATGGAAAAATTTCATTCCTCTCCGCCTCCAAACCACAAACTTCAAATTCGTCGATGTGTTGTACCTAAACTTGCCAACACATACTTAGTTGTCTTAGCATACATGAAAGATAAGGTAAACACACTATAGGTATTAAAATATAAGACATCTACAATTACATATAAACAAAATATTTCTACTTTTGTCTTTGGCAACAGAGATTCTATCATTTCCCGCGCAAAAAAAAAATAAGTATATCTTGCTCCGCAACAGGAGCCCAAGCTTCTACCGTAGATCATTATGCTCCTCATTGGTCAGTCTGTCGCGTAAGCTCTGAAGGCTATGTGAATAGTCGCCGTGTAAAAAGATATTTAAGTTCCTTCTCTTCATTTCGAGTTTGTCACCGTTCAGCAGTCATTACCATCCATCCAAGTCAAACAGTAAGTACAAAACAATAAAGCTAAGTTTATATCCACTTTGGTGTGTTTAGGTAGGGTCTTTCGTCCACTGTTATTGAAACTTCAAGGTCATCAATCATGGGAAATATGCAGAATAAACTTCCATTATTTCATTCCACTCCTTGTCATTACCTTCCTTTCCTTCCAAATTTATGTAGGATGGTAATGAAACGTATTGGAAGGTAATGAAAACGTGTCAGATGGTAATGAAAACTTTTGGAAGGCAATGAGTTATTGACAATTTCGAATGGTTTTGAAGGTTTTTATAGGAAACTTAAGAGCTAAGTAGATAAATGTCAATTATCTATATGTCAATTTTGGCCTGTTTAAGTGTATTTTGGGTAAATTATGAAAGAATTCTAGAAGAAAGAGAAGAATTATAGAAGAAAGAGAGCTAAGCTCTTTTATCTCCAGTTTCATCTACGTTCCGTGCAACCATACCAAGCATTTGGGGAGATTGAGCGTTGGGATTGACATCACATAACCTGAATTAATCAATCGCGAATTTGTAGAAAGCTTCACTCAATACGGTGAAATTATAGTTAACCATGTGTTTAATGTAAACCACCTTACTAGCAATGAGATGAAAGACGATACACCGAATGTTCATGTAGCATGTACGTGGTAGTAGGTAGTAGGTAGTAGTACGTGTAGGTAGTAGTACGTAGGTAGTAGTAGTAGGTAGGTAGTAGTAGTAGGTAGGTAGTAGTAGTAGTAGGTAGTAGGTAGTAGTACGTGGTAGTAGGTACGTGGAAGTGTACCTACTACCGTTTTTGAGACACAACGACATATAAAAGTCATGCCGTTTTATATGAATACTGACGGCACAATGTTGATAAGCACACTGATGACATGGATAATGACAATACAAAAAATTGCAACGCATAAAAAGAAAATGTTAAGAATGTAGCTTGTCATGGTGTACATTCCGACAATATTGATGATTTGGGTAATAATCCAATATCTATTAAAATAAGCTGTATTAGTACATAGGAAAAAATTGAGAATACTCAAATGGCACATACACCGTACTTTTTTTTAAATGTTGGGATAAATCTAATATGCTTTCTTGGCCCGTAGTAGACGATGAAGATAATATAAAATCGAAGACTATCGCGGTTGTTTGACATTATAAATAGGATAGAAAACGAATTTACCGCGTGAAATTTGTAGCACCCGGGTGCTACAAATTTCAATTCGTAGCACCCGGGTGCTACAATGATGTTTTGAAACCTTCAACCAAAGCTGTCGATTCCATTGCGCTAGATGAACCTGTATAGTTTTTGAAACATATGTGATCTGGAACTGTGTGTTTTCTGTTTTCAGCTCGAGCACAAACCATCAATATTTATTCTTTACTGCCATATATAGTACTTTCTTTGTCCTGTATCCTATTATTACTGCAGCACCCGATAATGCGTTGTAGTTCTTTTTATACGATCTTTTCGACCAGCAGCCATCAGCCACCATAGTAATCATTGGTACTCCATTCGCATCCACTTCGCCGTTGAGTACAGCTAAATTATATTCGTCTTTGGCTGCTTCCTCCATGCATTTCTCTTTGGCTAGTTCCCATAGTTCACAGATCTTGGTATGGTACTTTGAGTATAATTTATCAGACATACAGGGTATGTTCAGGGAGGCTGAAACTTGTTCCAATCCTGAAAATCCAGCGCCAATAGACATGAAACTACTAACAGCGTTATGGTTGAGGTTAAGTTCAACTGGGCTATCTGGTTTTTTACAATTTAAAAGTTCTAATTTTGCATTGCATAATCGACACGTAAAAAAGAATTTCGATAGAAACCCTTTCTTAATCTCCTTGGTAAGTTTTAAAAAATTTAAGTTACATTGAAATGCAGAGTTGTGATGGGCCATTTCTTGGAGTTGTTTGAATATGTAATTAAAATCTACTATTCTGTTCCCTTCAGGTAAAAAATCCACATCATCATTATTTTCCTCTTCTGTTATTAATTCGAAATCGGAATCCGAGTCCGTTTCAAATGATTTCTAAAATAAAATTAATTGAATTAATAAATTATTGCTGAATTGCTGCTGAAAATAGAAGTGACCGGAAATATTGAAGAAGGTATGTATAGAAAAGTTGCACTGCAAGTCAAATTTACACTGATAATAAAACTTTATCAAATTTAAATTACGTAGGCAATGGGCCGATTGCGTTTCTTTGTGAACTGAAACTGGAATTAGTTCAATCGAACGAGATACGAAGCAATACGAACGAGGTAGAACGGAATATAAAACGAACGATCGTCGATAAAAACTACCTGTCGGACTAATACTCGTCCGAATAAATTTGAATACATTTTGTGCTGTGTTACATTCAGATGCTTTATCTTTGGTGGGTAGTTTTAATGCGAAAAAGTGAAAAGTGAAAACCGTTCATTTCACATTCCGCTCTAGCGTATTACCCTGTCTCGTTCACACGGACTAATTTCCAATTTTAGTTCACGAAGAAACGCAATCAAGCCCAATATCAGAGTATTTTTTTTTAATATATAGGTATATATCTCAATCGAAAACACGATTTGTATTGGTAAAATTAGATAGTTAATAAAAGTAACTGAATTAAGTACCGAAAATCTTTGTTACAAATATACAGGTAAAGTTTATACTGGAACACTTAAAAAAAATATATACAACTAACTTACCGCAAAATCATTGCACGGCGTATATTTTGTCGTCGAGTGTTCATCAAGTTTTCTTATACTCGAGCCTATTATCACATTGTTCGAAGATTCCTAGGAACGAAATGTACAGTGATAAAAGTAATTATTGCTTTGTAACGTATTATCACTTAGATCCTAAGATTTTTATACCTGGGCGAGCGAGTCTTGCTCAGCGATGGCACTTGCACGTACAATAGAAGCGAGAAGTCGTTTGTTTTGAAACTTTGAGCCACATTTCAATTTATGATATTTAATCTTACGCTTTCCCATTTTTACTAAAACATAATAATATGCTCATTTAGATAAAAACTTGTATATATATAATGCTATATAATGCTCATTTAGATAAAAACAAGTTATAATTAGGTCAGGTTCTTACACGAGCTGACCTAATTACAACTTTCGACAATAGAAAAAAGGAACACTAATACCAGATAAAATCTAAATAAAAAATACTTTCAATAAATGCTTACATCGTTTTACCGCGTGAGTGAGATTATACGCGCACGAAATAGATCGCGGCCGGTTTTCGAGGTCAGATCGCTACGCAAAGAAACGTCACCCCCTCCTCAGCTCTAGTGGACGACTGAATAATTCACCCTTGCGCTCGCGTATATATATCGAACGTTATTTGGCCATAGTAAATTTGTATGGCAGATTCGAGGTATCTTCTAAAAAAATCATATTTAAATAAGCAGGGAACATTTTTAAATATCGGTGATGCTTTCTTGTAGCTTGAACGTTTGTGATTTATTACGATTTGAAATTTGAAATAAAATCTAATTTCTTTATTCATTGTGAGCAAAACACCGGAGTGCTTTTCTTAAGTTTTTCCCCAACTTTATGTTGAAAGAAATATTAACCAGCAAATGGTTTTTGATTATAGAAGCTGTATTATTGTAAACACATTCGTTGAGATCTTAAATATATTTTTTAAATATTTATTACCGAAAAATTATGGATTGCAGCGACAAAACCGTGACTGACGTTTTCGCTTATTTTGCTCGGTGCAGTCTTAAATGCTACCGCCAAGGGTGTGATTGTGCCTAAAAGCGTGTTTTTAGTGTTTTTTTTTATTCTTTTTTACATATTTTTAATATATACTATTTCAGAGAACTTTAGAGAAGAAGTATATTTAACATATACTTGTTCTCTCAAGAGTTACAAAACGCGACGTCTTTTATTGAGCTTTATAAAAAAGGCTTGTTTCACATAGCAATTTTTAGCTAAGCCAAGATTCCCTGCCAAGTGGTCTAGTCCATTGTTCAAACCTAACAACGGTTCAGATTAGGTCCGTGTACGGAAGCCTTGGTTCTGAGCAGCACCTATAGATACAAGTTCGGGTTACAGGTTACTACTCGGCTGCTGGCACGTTCCTCTTCCTCCCTTTGATTGGTAGACCTGAAAACCGTTCGTGTGGAATAGGGTTAATGGATGCTTTCAGTTGTTGTGAACTTCGAGCAGGCTTCGCGGGTACGGCTTATACGGGGGCCTCGAGTGCTGCCTCCACCAAACATTTTTCGTCACTTGGAGGAGTCAACTACAACGGGCGAACCCGTCGCCTCGGGAAGTTCTAACGATATTTGATTATTCTGTCTCCCGTGAGGTGAGCGTAGAATACTTAGATACAAATACAAATCTACCGTCTAGCTACCCAACGTGCCCGTCAGAGGCAAACGCATTAACCCATATATGCCCAGTGAATAGAAAACGAAACAAGAAGTAGTGCTTTTGTAAAAGCATCGGAAATCCTTGATGAGCTCAGTAAAATCGAAAATACTGCCATCTATCGCAAGAGTACAGAACTATCTCCTATCAGCAACGAAGTTTTAGCAGAATTGACACTTTTAATTGAAACAGTAAGCAGTGCCAGTTGTGTCGTGTTCGCATCGTGCAAAAATCATGTCGTCTCTCGAAAAAAAGTAAGTAATTATTCAGCTGAGTAAAGCTTTGTACAAGTATCATAGTTTGTAGTAAATTGGGTAAATTATGGACCTTTCATGTTTTTAGAATTAGTTGATTGTACATAGAATTAATAGATTGCATGTGAAAATAATAATAAATATTAAATAAACTCATTAAAACATCTTTGTTTGAAATACCTATAATTATTGTAGGATATTTGTCCATTGTTTAGTTTTCGAACACCTCTATATATATATATATATATATATATATATATATATATATATATATATATATATATATATATATATATATATATATATATATATATATATATATATATATATATATATATATATATATATATATATATATATATATATATATATATATATATATATATATATATATATATATATATATATATATATATATATATATATATATATATATATATATATATATATATATATATATATATATATATATATATATATATATATATATATATATATATATATATATATATATATATATATATATATATATATATATATATATATATATATATATATATATATATATATATATATATATATATATATATATATATATATATATATATATAATAAGTCTCCTTTCATTTATTTTACACGTTAATTTATTTAGTATTAATACATAATTTCAATTTGAAAATATATATATATATATATATATATATATATATATATATATATATATATATATATATATATATATATATATATATATATAAATATATATATATATATATATATATATATATATATATATATATATATATATATATATATATATATATATATATATATATATATATATATATATATATATATATATATATATATATATATATATACTAAAACTAGTCAATACCTAACTGCCCTATCAATACTAACACTAGTCAATGTTATAAAGACCTACCAACATTGACATATCTGAAAATAACCAAAATCGGAATCCCAAAATAGTATCGGGTATATATGGGTTAAGGCACCGGGAAAAGTAAACAGTGGGAAACCTTGCCTGACTACCAGTTATGGAAAGATATCTCCGCCTGGAATTAACCATTCAGGATACCACCAACCTATCGACTGGTTACTAGTTCGAAGTCGCGTGCGCGACCTCTGCCTGCCGTATATTCAGCGGTGATTTAGTTTGAATCTATCGCAGACCATTGACATTTTTTTGCGTCTCTGAATTCAGGATCAGGTAGCCAATTGGTAATTTCAAGAGAGGTTGACGACAAGTCAACATCCCCCCCCCCCCCCCTGCGTATGAAACAGTATATTTCCGTAGTCTTTCGACTTCTTCAGTAATTAGTAAGAGTGCAAATACCGATTGGCTGTCGCGGCACGGTGCGCAAACCTTGCAGTAGCCGCTGGGAGGCAATCCCCAGAGGGAAACCGATCCACCAGCCCTGAGGCTTGAGACGCGAGAGTCCTACCCGTGGTAGTGGCACACGAGGAGGCTACTGAATAGGAGCTGAATCTTTTTGCTGCTGTTTACGAATGCTGCTTAATTTATAGCCTATGCACTACCACCTGCCAAAATAAAAATGTATTTTTGAATTTTATTTTATATAATACGTATTGTAACTATGTAATAAAATGTAATGTAAATACATGTATGTGTATATAAATGTAAAATGTAAAATAAAAGAAAAAATGTAATTATGAAACGAATAAATAAATGACTCTTTGGGGGGATTGGATGGGGATAGAAGCCTCTGATCTTTGGATATACTATTCAGCTCGGGCAGAAAAGACGACTATAGTCGTTATAACTGCTCGGGTGGTGGATGGATTGGCTTCTGTCTCCATCCACCTCGTTGGTGTAAGAAAATGAAATGAGATGATTCGAAAACACAGTGGATCTTCTTACAGCCCAATCTGCACGAAACCGTTCGCTACCGTCTTTTTTCGTATATAAAAGAGAAAACGCGAAACGGTCATCTTTACCTTCACGATCGGCGCCCCAGGCGTGTTTTCTTTGGAAACGTATCTTGTGACCGCCAACCAAAACGATGTTCGTGCTGATAGGGAATCCAATGAATCAGTCTGTTCTTTGTGGATGGCGGGCCCCGCCCCGGCTGCGGTTCGGGTCGGTTCGGATGCTGTTTCGGCTGCGAGTAATCACCGGAATTTCCCGGTTCCCCACGAAATAGCGCGTCGGGAGGCGAAATTATCGGGCCAGGAGGGGACGCCCCGTTCTCACGGGGTGGTCGGACTGGACAGTAGTCTTTTGTTCGGGGGGCGTCTTACCGTCCCTCAATTAAATCGAAATTACTTGGAGGTAGGATTGAATATCTGGACGTAAATGACGCTGTGGTCACGCCGTCTTAGCGCTTACGATTCTGGGGAACAACGAATAATGATTGAAATGAAAGGAAATATATACAAGTATATATATTAAAAGGAATAAAAAACACGACTGCCGTTAGAAAAAAGTGAACTACCTACTGTACTTATGACTAGCTGACCCGTGCCCACTTTGTTGGGAGGTAACATTTTTTACTTGTGATAAAATTATGAGTATGGTTCGGTTAGTACTGAGTGCTATGATTTATTTCCTGACTGCCAAAAGAAGGATTATATTTTTACTTCATATATATGTATGTATTTGCATGAAAATTTTACTATATTACCGTTATTTGTGAGTGTCTTCTTGTGAGTGTCTTATTTGTGAGTGTCTTATCTCTTTAACCATTTATGCAGTAAAAGGGAAATCATATGCAGCAAAAGGGAAAAGTCTTTTGTTTTAAACACTTGAGATGATAAATTTACTTATTTTGATATGAATTCATAATTGTTGATAATATGACCAATAAACATAACGTAACGATTTAAATTATTTTTTTAATATAAAAAACTACTTTTTGTGACTTAAATATAAAATTTAGACATATGCTGTCGCTGACTTTTTTGTAGGCATTACCAAGCTCTACAACTTGTCTCTAGAACTTAATCATATATCTCTCATCGTTAAGGCAGCGTTAGTTAGACACGTTTTCGTTCGACTGTTTTTTCTCCGACTTTACAGTGTACACATTGCTCGTCAATAAAAGAAAAATTGCGAAACGGTAGTCTTTTGTTCGGGAGAGCGTCTTATCGTCCCTCAATTAAATCGAAAATACTTAGAGATAGGATTGCATGTCTGGACGTAAAGGCGATGTGGTCACGCAAGCTGTATTGGCGCTAACGATTCTGCAGAACTCCAACGACTAATGATTGAAATGAAAGAAAATATATATTTTTTTATCATTCGTAATCTTAGTCATAAGCAAAATGCAGGATTGTTTTATACATATTTGTATTTTCTAATTTGACTATTTCGTTTAAATTAATTTTATATTCTGATTTCAATTTATTAACTGGCCTTTTACTTTTCCACTCCTGATTTAAGTATTTAGGAATTTTAATATGGTTTTTGTATTTAAATTCTTATCGGCATAAATGATCAAATTATTATTATAATTTTTCAATTTCCCAACAATAATTTCATTGACGAAAACATATATGCCATATTTATAAACACAAAATTAAATGTTTACCATAAAACAGGTCGCTGCCTAGTTAGGTGACGTTGTCACTTGACTATGCGATACATTTATTTTCTATTAATGCTTCAATGTTGGAAGTATTTTTTTTGTATAGTTCCTAAGCAAAAATTGTTCACTCATATTTGCAATACTAAATAAATATAATCAAAATGTGAATACGTATAAGATTGTGTGAAAGGCTGTAGTTCAAAATCGTCCGCCAGGGGGCGCCCAAGTCATATTTCAATATCGAAATATTTGACATAGAGATTTGAAAACTGCTGCACAGATGCATTGTTGGGCCGAAGTCATAATGTGAAATTTCGGTTAGAATATCTCATATGCAAGCTACACTAATAACATTTTAACTCCGCCGTACATTTTATTCAACTATTAACGCGATCTGCCGGCGCTTGACCCAACCGCTCTCTCTTGGAATGGAACCCAGCCGGGTTCATCTGGCGGCCGAGAGAGGGCGCTCATAGATTTTATTTATGAAATTAATATTTAGATTAAATCAGCCCTTATCTTGGCGTGACACAGCCGATCTTTTAAATAACAGTTTTCAAAAATCGTTTATTCTTTTTCTGAAAATCCGGCAAAGTCCCACGTCTACTGTCTTTAGACACACCTAATCCTTTTTGGGCGCTATCTTATCAAGCCTCAATTATATCGCAATAATTTGGCAAAAGGATTAAATATCAGGAAGGAGTGGAGTTCGTGATCAAAAAGCACGCAGGACGCCTTTGACGCTAACGACGTCTTAGCGGTTGGCGTTGAGAGGATAAATCACACAGCAGTCTACCATAAATCTACAGGCGTAGATTGGAAATAACGCCACCCAGTAAATCGATATGTTCCCAGAGGATATTTTATAACTCGCCTTGTACGCAACAGAAATAACTTTAATAGTAAAAACATATTTTTAAAAACAAGGTTTTATTAAAATGCTCTTTTCTGACCAAACCCTGGGTACAACAGCCATGTCATAGTGGAATTTAGAACAGGCTATCATAATTGAATGCTATCATAATTGAATGCAGAATTTCATGTTTATGCTGTTGACCTTTGAGGAGTCCCCTAGTTGGAAGCCAACCCTGGCTGCAGCAGCCCTATCGCAGTGACACTTAGAATGACCTTACATAATTAAATGCCTATACAAAATTTCCTTTCTATGCTGTTGACCATTAAGGAGTCCTCTCGTTGGGCGCCAACCCTAGCTGCAGCAGCCCGCTGCAGCCAGGGTTGGCTTCCAACGAGGGGACTCCTCAAAGGTCAACAGTACAAACATGAAATCGCAGTGAGACTTAGAATGAGCTATCATAATTGAATGCGTATAAAAATTTCGTTTCTGTGCTGTTGACCTTTGAGGAGTCCCCTCGTCGGGAGCCAACCCTGGGTGCAGCAGCCATGTCATGGTAACATTTAGAACGGGCGATCAAATTGAATACGTATACAAAATTGTGTATCTGTGCTGTTGACCATGGAAGAGTAGCCTCGTCGGGAGCCGATCGGTTGTAGAATCAGGTCATGCTCACAATAAAAATGCATTGTCATCGGAACTTAACCAACGTGTAAAATTTCAACTTTATAGGATAAGAGGAAGTGGTTCTAATTCAGCTTGCAAGATTTAACCTAAACAAACATACATACACACTAGCATACATTGCAAGGTAAATAAAAGTTTGTAAAAATCGGTTGCGTCAAGACAACCAAGACTTTCCCACAAAGTATCCAAAGACTGATTTCCTCTGAATATTATTTTTTATAATTAAAATGAATGAGCGCCCTCTCTCGAATGGCAGACGAACCCGGTGTGATTACATTGCAAGATACCGGGGATGGGCCAAGCGCCGATAGATAGCGTTAATAGTTGAATAAAATGTATGCCGGAATTTCAATATTGTGTATAGTGTAGCTGTATCTGTGTACAAAATTTCAAGCCTTTAAAAGTCTTATATTAAGACATTGACATATGACTAGTGCGTCCCCTACCAGACCGATTTCAACCACCATCTTTTCAACTCTTACCATCACCAAATTCAGCTAAATCGGTTGAAGCATTTAAGCGCTATCATCGAGGAATACACACCCACAGGCACAAAGACAGATTTCAATAAGGAAATAATCTTAATTCTTCTCAGGTGGGCGTAAAATAGATATTTCCGTCTTTATCACGATTTTTTTGCGCGTTCGCAATACTTTCCCTCCTGGTCGGTTGGTAGGCCGGGGAAGCAAAAAACTGTTTAATACACGGTACCTATCTTATAATTATAATCTTCGTCTTTATGAACGACAGTCAATTCTTAAATTTCTCTAAACGTGCAAACGTGTTTGAAAAAAAAAATGTAAGCCATCTTGGGAACTAGCTCTATATCTACTGTTACTGTGCATTTACACCAAGCGAGCGAATGCTCATTCTATCTCACTCTGCTAAAATCACGTGATTTTAACCAGAGTGGGGGAGTTTAAGAGGCCGTGCCGGTCGTGGCGGCCAAAAGCTATATCAAGCATAATTTTGTGGCCTGAGTGATATAAAAATTAACACAGTGATCTTAAGTTATTTTGTTATTGTAATCTAATTTTTACTTTCTATAAAACTATTCATTTGATAATTTATTATATTATAATTGAAAAGCCAAATCGACTATATTAGACGACGCGCGAAGACGAAATCGTCATTCGTAATTGGCCACTGCCAACGGTGAGACGTATTCCCTTGTCGCCGCGGTATACTTATACATCTTTATGTATATATCGAAATCTAAATTTGCAAAAATATCAAAATTTTTAGTCGCGTCAACTCGGAAGGGAGCCTTAAGAGTATTCTAACCGCCGCGCGTTCGGCGGTAACGATATAGAATGCTCTATAAAACAAATAATTGCTCATTCGTTTAGTGTAAATGACGCAAGCGTGCGCGAGCCTAGAGCATTCGTTCGTGTTTAGACGCGCTCGCTCGTCTAGGCGGTATCTTCAAAGCGTTCTAGCATTCTACGTGCCCAAATGATTTGCGTACGTGTTTTCAAAATGGATTGGAAAAACTATGTGTGTCTTCAATTAATATAATTATATCGAGAGAGAAGTTGCCTTAACTCTACTCTACATGTTGCACTCATGGTCAGCTATCCACTAGAGTTGCCATCCACCAACGGCACACTTTTCGTTTCTTTTTCTTTTTAATTAACTGGTGCGGTCTCGGCGAAGTTGATAACTTCCAAGCATCCATTCGCTATATTCAAGGGCCGAAAGACAGCTAGGATGCGAAATCGTTCTACTGTTCTTGCTCTAACAGGTTCTATGCTCTGGCTCTTTTAGTGTAAATGATCTTTTTCCTCGATGAACAAGAATGGCTACTAATCATTTACACTGGAAGAGCAAGGGCAATAGCAGAATGCTTTTGCTCTAGCTCTAGGTTCGTTTAGTGTAAATGTACTGTTAGAAGTGCAACGTTACTTTTCACTTTCCAAATGTCGTCGAAAAACCGCTATATCCCAACAACGGTAATCTCTGTTCCCACCTCTCTCTATATCCCTGGGCATACTTCTCTTCACTGAGACTATGAAATTGCGCATTCCTATCATACTGATTGACGTCATTTACTGTTGCTGACTTAACCGATGGAACGTAATACCACAGATCGGTGGTTTTTCCGTTGCGACAACTCGCGGGCGGCCGATCTCCGTAGTAATTATATGCGAAAATAGACTTCATCGAATAAGCCACCATTATACATTAGAATGCGTGCACTAAAACCCCTTACAAAGAAATTTTGGAGGGTTGAAGAAATGCCGTCCAGAGGTACGTTCCCATAGGTAGCTTTCTAAGGGTTAATACGAGAGTTATTATGATTTTAGGATTTTAAGAAAACTCGATTTCTTTAAAACTTTAAAGCATAATAATCAATATCTTTAAAACTTCAAAACAAAATCAATTTCGTATCATAACACAACTTTTTTTTAAAATCTACTCAATCTGCACACTACGATACTATGATCAAACGCTATGTTAAGTTTCTCAACACTGCAGTGATATATCTGTTATTATGTTTTAAAAAACTGATTTCATTTACTTTTTTTACACGACTGCCCAACAAAAAAGGAGTATTCAGGATTCATCTGCATATGTTTTCCGTTTTTTTATTCCACATAACTTCTAAACGCTTGAACCGATTTAGAAATGTGTAATATTGTCATACCATATGTCATAGAATTCATTACCTGTCCAAATATCATGTAAGTAGTGGTCTAAATGTCCAAATGTCAATTAACATAAATATATCGTGTTTATTGTGAAATAAAGGTCTGATTGAGTACATTCCGGAAATATAGATGTATCGATATGGATAAATATATAAATCAAAAATATTTTATATGAAACCCTAATAAAAACAATTATTAATAAATACAATAGTTCACTTTCTGTAACAGCAGTCGTGGTTTCTATTCTTTTTAATATATTTACTTGTTTACAATATCATGTGTTTGTATCTTGTCGAAGCGTGTTAGCAAAAATAAAAACAATGAAATTTCGCACGGTAATTAGTAACTTGAAATAACTGTGCTAGAAAAAAATATTATACGGAGCGAGTATTTCAAGCCTTATGAGATACATTAAGGGTGGATGCTCTCCCATATTTTACAGCTGCAAGTTAAAATGTTTATTTTACATAAGTGTGGAAGGCCTTCAACTAACGACGACCCTCGCTCTAGTTGCTCTGCGTCCACAGACACTGAAGGAATGGTTAAAAAATGAAAAAAATATTGGTTGGTCGTCGTGTCACGGTTCATTTTATTTCTGAAGAAGTGTATTTGTTGTATGCCGTGTATTGCAGTATTTGTTACAAAGCGATCGTCGCCGTTTTTAGGCTCGATTCATAACTGTGGACCTAATATGGCTTCACCTTTACGATCCAACAATAAAACAACAGTAGATGAATTGGAAACGACTACCATCTCCAACTTCTAAGAAATTCCTTCTGCCGATAAGAGTATTTTCCCTCTTTTCAGGGACAGTCAAGGGATCGTGATGATTGAATTTAAGGAGACTATCATCTCAAACTCCTAAGAAGTTCCTTCTGCCAGTATGTTCTCTTTTCTAGGACAGTCAAGGGATCGTGATGATTGAATTTAAGGATCATGGAGCTACTCCAACGAGTGATGTATATGTTGAACTAATAAAACCGAAGAGGTTTTATTAAGCTATAAATAATCGCTAAATTTATTTGTTTCACCAAGATAACGCCCCAGAATAGAAGTTCAGAGTTGCAATGGCTGCCATTGAAAAGGGTGGCTCTGAAGTACTGGAACATCCTCCACGCTCACTGGACTTTGAATCTAGTGATTTGTATTTATTTTTGATATTAAAGGAACATCTGACAGGTCAAACATCTGAAGATGATGTTGCGGTCACCGCAGTGCAGGATTTTTTAGGTGATCGGGATGAAGAGTTTTTTGGGAAGGGTATATCATATTTAGAAAAAAAAGATGTATTAAGTATAGACCTGATATATTAAAAGTAAACCTGAAAGGTGTCTACACTGAAAAATAAAAGAACGTTTAATAAAAGGGATGTTTTAAATTTATTTAAATTTATTTTGAATTTATTTATTTAGGCAGTGCCTGTTCCAAGAAAAAGGCCAATTTTATATGATAATATTTTAAATTTTAAAATTGATTTTATGACAAGATGTTAAGATATCGTTATAGTTATTGTAGAGAAATTGTTAGATTAGGTACGGAGATTACCCCTTACATACAAACTTACGATTTTACAAACATTACTTTTATATAATATTAGTACAGATTATTTTAAATGTTTAAATTAGTTTTATGACAAAGATATTAGGAAATTGTTATAGTAAATTTAAAAAATACAAAATTGAAAAATATAATCATTAAATAATAAAAGAAGTAGAAAATAATTATAAAATAAATCCAAATACAAAATATTATGTTATACAATTAAAAAGCTGAATTCACTCCTGTTTACATATA
Organism: Micropterix aruncella; assembly: GCA_944548615.1. Classification (NCBI taxonomy): domain Eukaryota; kingdom Metazoa; phylum Arthropoda; class Insecta; order Lepidoptera; family Micropterigidae; genus Micropterix; species Micropterix aruncella. The sequence continues at coordinate 3,654,528 of OX155960.1, forward strand.
GGTAATTTATTGTTAGAGATGTGAGGGTATGTAAATTGTGGGTGCGTAAATTGTTTTACTATTTTTGAAATGGCATGAGGATACTTTCAGTTTCCGTTCTTCCTTTATTAATTAAACCACTAAATGAGAATATTTTAAAAATGTGTCAGTCCTGAAATATCGAAATGTTTTCCTAAAATATTCTTTAATCTCGGAGCAAGGTTGGTGTTGTTCAAACGATGTAGATCTCCTGAGCACTACTTACATATTGTGGTACCTGCGCCGATCTTGCGATCTTACCAGGGTAAAATGTATCGGCTAGGGTTGCCTAATATCAAGTATTTTCGCTTCAGTTAACGTCATAATACTCATTATCACTTTTATTGAACGTTGTAGTAATTTGCTTTGGGGTTTTGTAGGAAGAAGTACATGTTTAGTGGACTCGGGGCGCGAGTAACAGCTTGCAAGAGTTACAAAGCGATGATTTCGCTATTGCAGTGGTCATTAGGTGCGAATTTGAAATTAAATCGGTTGCTTGTCCCTCGCCTCAATACTTGCTCTTTAATTAGTTTCTTGTTTCAACAAAGGGCAGCGGCGATTCCAATCTCCATAGAATACGAATAGAATCAGAGCGTACGTATCATCCTAGATTATTATGGTAATGAGCTTGGTATGGTGCCTGCATACGTTTGGTATCGAACAAGCTGAGCCGGACAGAACTTTGGCAGTCCACGAGCTCGCCGCGCTAGCAGAGAGACTCATGTTTTCTTTTCGCTAGTTAATTTAATAATCGCTGTCAATATATCAGCGATGGTATTACATTACATTACATTTTCGTCGTATCCAATTGACGGCTCAAGACCGCTCTTGGACGTGTCAAAATAATTGGGTTATGTAGTAAGTTTCGTTACTTCTCTTTACTGAATATACAGAGGTAGTCAAGAATTAATTACTAGATTGTCAAACTATAATAATAAATAATCAAAATGGAAACCTAATATTTGAAGTAGTTAGAATTCGATAAAATACGTAGTAAAATTATTTATCGCAATATTCAAATTCTTAGTAAAATGTTAAATAATCAAATTAAACCTACATTATGCATTTTAAACTAAAAGTACAGATATAAGACCATATAAAATAATTTATAATCAGACAATAAGGCTCTGCAGATATAAGACCATATAAAATAATCAGACAATAAGGCTCTACTTTTTTAAGTAATTTAAATGGGCACAATATTTGAAAAATCATGGTCCTCAAATTTGGCCAGATTATAGAAAGGGTGGCCTATCAGCATCTCCTTGATGTTTTTTTTAAATTGTATATCCTCCAGCTGTTTAAATTTTGTAGGGAGTAGATTATAGAATTTATTGCTAAGGTACAAGTAGCTTTTCTGTACTTTTGCCAGTCGTATTCGGGGTACGCCTATGGATATAGCTACATTCAAATCATTATCTGGTGTTCCTCAGGGCTAAACAAGGGACCTCTAATGTTTCTATTTTTGGTTATTAACGTCGCTTATTATATGTTATTATGTTATATTTTATTTGAGCTTAGTATATCGCTTATTATATGAAATCTGTATATATTCCGATAATATAAAGGTCAAACTTCGATAGTCAAAATAAAATATAAATATAATATAAATATAAATATATACTGAATATAAATATACATTTAAATTTAAATATAAATATAAATATAGATATAAATATAAATATAAATATTAATATTAATATAAATATAAATGTAAATATAAATATAATTATATAAATCAAAATATAAATCCAATAAATAAAGATAGTCAAACATAAAATAGACTACAATAAAACCCAAAAAGGTTTAACACCCATATGGGTCTAGACTTTTTCTAGACCCATGAAACGTCTAGAAAAAAATGGTTGATTTTCTGAACGTTAGTCAGGCAGTGGACTGTAAGGACAATGGATATTTTTGTATGGCAGGTGTACCTAGGGCGTAACAACTACATAAGTAATTATAGCAATGAATTGTGCTTGCGTAAAGAAGTAATAATCTCCTTATTCTTAAATTCCCTCTCCTACAGGAGGTTGGCGGTCAGCTCTGTGATTTTTCCCTGTCTTGGGCCAAGCGAAATAATTCTTCTACGCTTGACATGTTTGTCCACTTTCGTATGTTGCGGAGCCAAGACTTTTTTCTTCTTCCAGCCAGTCGTTTACCGCAAACTTTCCCCATAATAATGAGCTGAAGCAGTCGGCATCGCTCATGTCTCAGCACGTAGCCCTGGTACGCCACTTTCAATTGCTTGATTATGGGTAAAAGTACGCAATCTCTACCGACAAGTTGGAGTACTCTAACATTGGAAACTCTCTGGATCCAGCTAATGCGGGGCATTCTACGGTAGCACCACATCTCAAATGCTTCGAGACGCTTCTGGGTGTCAGATTTCAGGGTCCAAGGCTAGGTACCATAAAACACCACAGGACACACATAGGAAGGGAGAATTCGTATTCGGAGCTTGATATCAAGTTTCCGGCCGCATGTTAACTTTTCCATTTTCTTAAACGATGCTCGGGCGATTTCAATCCGGGTATGAATTTCTTGTTCGCAGTGCCATTCTTCGTTTGCCCACGCACCGAGGTATTTGTACTGCCGGACTCGCTCTAAATCCGAAACTGACAGTTTGATTCTGGGATTTAGGTCTTTGTTCTTTGATACGACAAAAAAATGGTCTTCGAGACATTCATGTTTAGCCCTGCATTCTGACTGCATTCATGTACGCTGACTAATATGAGTTGTAAGTCTTGTTCTGTTTGAGGCAGCAGAACGGTTTCGTCTGCGTATCTTAAGTATATAATAATATCAAAGTTCAACTCATTAATCCATGTCGTATTGGAATTATACATATTCGATGTTTTTGTAAAATAAACTAGTTATTTAACCTAGTTAAATCGAGGTTATTAAGTAACGAGGGATTATTGCAAGTGATTTTTTGATTCAACAATTGAACTAGAGTCTAATTGTAAAGTAAAAATCAATCAAGTTCATTATCACAACAAGAAAGTAAAAACGGCATCACATGAAAACAGAAAACACCACGAATGCCCTAACGTAAAATTACTAAATAGCAACGGCCCAGGCGCCAATATATACCTACCACCCATACACTGGGTATGTATCTCTGTACTGCTTATTTACTCTGTCTCTTTCATCCATAAACTTGTTTAGGCAACCCTAACGTAAAACAAAGAAATTTCTTTTCCATAACTTATTTACCGCGTTAGTGTCGATATAAGATAGAAGTACTTACTCGGTTTTAAGCAGTTAAAATGCTTATACTTCCACGAAGATTGACTGTAAGAGATTTTACTTTATGCAATGAGTTGTATGTTTTTTTTTCTTAAAATGTGCAATAAGAATTTGTATCTATCGATTGGGAGCGAATGGGCTCTGTTGCAGTGTGGCCACTAATACCCAGTTGTATATGTAACACCCATCAGGCGGCTCCACGCAGAAGTGCGAGCCCGAGTTGGACTCTGGCCTGCGGGCCAGTCTCCCCTAGGAGTCAACCTTCGGGCGCTCCTGGACGGTTTGCGAACCGTGCGGCGTCAGACAATCGATTGTGCATTACGAGTAACAGTTGGGGGAGTCTGGAAACAGTAATGTTTCCTATAGAGCGGGGGTAGTTGTTAACCTAATGGCAGCCGCTCTCGAAACAACCATTCCGCTACCCGATTCCGTGTGAAATCCGGGCAAAGGATGCCGTGGTCCGCGATAGATTCGGTATACACCGATCACCGCTACACTAGGGGGAGGAAAGCGCAAGCGACTTCGAACCTATAACCAGTCGGGAGGTTGGAGGTATCCTAATGGTTTAATTCCAGACGAAGATATCCTTCCAAAACTGGTAGTCAAGGGACGAGGTGGCCCTACTAAGTTTCCTTCCTATTGCCTCGCCGTAAGGCGTTGGCTTCTGGCGTGTTCGTGACTTTGCTGGACGGTAGATTTGTATCATCCCAAAGTCTTCTACGCTCACCTCACGACAGACAGAATGATCATTATCGTTAAAACTTCCTGAGGTTACGGGTTCGCCCGTTGTAGTCGACCAATGTATCTCAAAATGTATAGGAGACCAGTGACTCGTTTCCAAAGTCCAATTATCTCATCCCAAAACTGGCGGTTCGGTTTTGGGATTCTGTTAGTATATATTATATACTTTCAAGGATTTAGGTGTAACATTTGACACGCGGATCAACTCCATTCACAGATTGAAAGTTTTCGTTCCAAATAGAAATAGAAGGCGTTAGATTGCATTGATAGATACAGTTGATATTTACAAAATTCTGAATTGGTTAATCTGATACATATTGTACTGACAAGAAATATATTGAAATATGGTATGTCATTATAATGTGGTTAATTTTTGAAATAAAGTATATCGAGTTAGAGTCAGCTATATGTCAATGTTACTATTTCGGACCATTCAAAGTCTATCAACATGTTATCCAATGCTTTTCTCTTAGGTTAGGTAGCTTAGAATTTCGTAAACCCTTTTGTCCATTAAACATTTAACCCTTTTTTGGATTAAAAAAATCATGGTAACCCTTTAAACCTGTTTAACTTTTTTGTTGGATTTAACAATCTTTTGAAAATTTAAATCAAATCCGTCAGTTCGCGCGACAACAAACATAAAATAGAAGATACAACACAGCCAGATACACACTTTCTAGGTCTAGTTGGTTGTGCGATTTCGCCTCACTTTGGGAATGTTAGAATAATTATATGGATAGAGCTGTATTTTTCGGTTACCTACCATTAAAGTTTGTTGGTAACGATTCGGTATGTACAACAATCTGAATGACCTGGTCATTTTATATACATTACTTAATAAATAAATAAGTATTTTTTATGCCTGCGATACTCGATACTGCCTTCGATACTTGTCAACCCCTTTATCGATTGAAAATTCTAGCGCGTTAGCTCGCCGGAATTTTGAATAATTTTGTATTTAAATAAGGGGGATTGAGTACTTTGTTCGTGTGTATTTTCCCCCTGAGAACCCATTCGCTAGTATACATTTTTTAAATACCTGCACTGCAGGTAGCTCCCGACTATGGAGCCGTCGCCCGCCCAGAGCCACACGAGAGAATAATCACAGAAGGTTAGGCGGGCGGCGCCGCCGCGCACAGTGGTCCGAATTAAAAATCTCACCAACTCAATAATAAATATGGAACATTACACTTTACTGAATGCATATTTTATACTAGATTTTTCGTCTATATACATGGAATTAAGAATAAAGAAGTACTTTCTATAAAACATTTCTTGTAGCTACAAAAATAACAGTGACAAAATGGCAAAACAACCTCTTGCTTATCCTATCCTGGCACCCAATAGAAATTTAATCGTTCTAGTGGGACAGTGCTCTAACAATGCAATAAATTCTTTAAACACTGTAGTAACACGCTTATAAAACTAAAAAATCCTGAAATGTTATCCTTAAAAAGAGAAATAGCAATTGCATTTAAAAAAACAGCATAAACTTCACAAAGCGTTCTGATAAATACATTGAGACAAATAAATAGACTTAAATATAATAAAACTAAAATAAGGAAATAAACACATTAGCAAAATATCAAAAGACGTTAATATGAAGTATACAGTAAGTAATATAACATTTTAAATAATAATGTCTACTCTAAATTATTTAAATGCATTATCAAATCAAATAACAATTAATATTTAAGGATTTTTGCTAATAAGTCGGGTTTGTCCGAACTTTTATAGCACGAGAATGGCTGGACCGACTTTCATGGTTTTTGTATTTGTCTCCGTCCCGAATAGCAGAATAACTATTAAAAACGAAAATTGGAAAATTGACGAAAAATTAAAATAAAAGAAGAAACATTTTCCAATACAAAATGTACATCCGTGTTTTTCTCATGGTCAGTTGTACGTGGCATGTTCACCTGTCAGCAAATCATCCGCTTTATTTGTTCTTGCGCCTGATAAAAAAAAAAACAAAAAATGTCGTATATCACAAGGTGCTTCAATGAAGAGAATTAAACCGAGTGCATTCCATGCTTCACAGTATGTAAATTGTTTAATTCAATCATGATATAATTAATTTTTGTACCTTTATATTTCTTTTTGTGTTATTATCTTATTAAAGTAGTGAACTTAATATTTATTTTGTATTCATTGTATTACTTACATAAAATGATAAATTAAGTTCAGCTAATCTGTAATACGACATTCATTGACTGTTAGGCGGTACGAAGTTCGCAGGGTCAGCTAGTTTAGAATATAGAATAGTTACAAACATAATCATAATTTATGCAGCTAAGTTTTCTTAAGTTATAATTTCTATTTTTTGATATATGGTTAGTTTGTCACGATACATTACGAAATTCATTATTTTATTTTAATATTATACCGACTGCTAAATTCATTTGTCTGTCCAAATTGATCGAGTGGTAAAATCTTAGTGGAAATAGGGGTTCATAACTCACGGGTCACGGCCCTAACTGGGTCTCGTGGTATTATTAGTGAGGCGTATTTCCGTGTATAATCAGGTGTTTAATCAAGTGTTTAATTTCATTTAAATATTTAAATGAAATTAAACACGTGATTACAAACAATACACAATAACCAATTTACTCATCGCTTTTTAATCGGATGTGTTCTGATTTTGTTACTGAATATACATATAACCTTCCTATTATTATTTTTAAGGGGGCAATGTCTGGAGCCCATTAGAGTGGGGGGGGGGGGGGGTTTCTGTTGTTTTTAGTTAAAAAAAACTCTATTTACACAGAAATTAGGCATTCTAAAATAGAATAAAAACATAGAATGGAAGAGGAATTCAAAATTTAGCCAAAGTATAGAAGAATTACTGTTCCAAAACCACGAAATCTTTGAGAATTTTATGTATACGTATGTTAAGTATACGGGGATTTGAACTGATGTATAATATCAAAAATAGAGGTATCAGGATCGCCACTGCATAGATGGTGCAGAATAAAAACAAAAATTTAACAGAAAATAACGCGAACCGAATTGTAATAATAGTGTTAAAAAAGGAGAGATTTAGCTGCTTGTTTCATTTTATTTTTTATAAATTTATGAATAAAATTATATATTTATTTCTGTTTTATTATTATTTAGGAGAAAGAGTTTTTTCAGCACATTAAATACAAAATGATTAATTTCAAGGACAAAGCTAATTACATGTTTCTACTCAAACAAACTTAAACAATGCTAGTAGGTAGTTTATAATCGGTAGAGTAGTAGCTGCCAAATAGATACGTCGTCATAGAAAGAAGACCAGATGGTGATTGAGCCGCCGTATATTATATACCTACCCGTAGCTTAGAGCGCCGATAATTGATTGAACCGTAGAATGAAAATCTGACGAGCCGAATGTGGCTGTGGCCTGTGATAACCGATCGAAACCGGCTCTCTTATAGATTCTAGACTTATGTTATAATAATGTACTTTCGACAATATGACTTACAGAAAATATAAATTAGGTCTGCCAAAACACCTTGAAAGGGTACTCCTATGTCTGGCGCCGAGCTAGAAACACAGTTTTTCTTCAACGACAATGCAATTTTATTAAAAATATAAAGAATATTTAATATGACCCATTGTGCGGTGCTGCACGGCCTACCATGGCGTGGCCGTCCCATTTGCAGAGTCGGTGACCCGTTTTAAATATTATGTTTGTGCCATTCGAAGCACCCCGACGCCCCCCCCCTCATTCACCCATTCCACACACTCCCCATTATCCCCCTCAACTCAAACTACTCACTCATACCTAAAAACCCACTTCACTAATCCTTTCAATTAAATAGAAGTTATTAATGCCTACCGGCCGAGACCGTGCTTTAAACGCTAATTTATATTTGCATAAAGGTTACCAAGATAAATGTCATTTGCGAAAATATCTCTTAACTCTCTACGGTCCAGTAGCCTTTATAATCCAAGATCTCATTGCAAGTCATTTTTATATTGTGGGCATTCATTAAACGGGTTTTTACTTAGACTGTTATTTTCAAGTAAACCGTTCGACAGGCACGCGTCCTCTAGAGGGCAACACACGCCAACCGCGCAAAATTTAGATAATATTTCCGCCACTATAATATATTACTTATTTTTCTTCAGAAAACATAAAGCGCTTCAGTAATATTACAAGGGTGGCTACTTGTTAACCGTGACGCTATTATGTTAAGGCGACATGAGACCTCAGAAAAATAACCGAAATGGGCGGTCACGCGAAGAAATAGGCAACGTCAATTTTATAGGGTTTAATTAATAAAAATCCAGCGTTGACAAAGCGTCAGGTATGCTTCCACGTCGCCCCGCGCTGGTGAACGGGCGCATACTTAACTTTCTATGGCAGCGCTAGCACAGAATAACTGTCTTTGCGCAGTGGTGATATAAGGGTGTTAATGGTAGGTAAAGCATATTTAGCGTAACTTTCAGACACTGTCACGTTTCAATTAATTGTAATTATTTTCAAGCCTAAATAAAAAAAATTGGCTAACCGCGACGCTAGAGAATTAACCAGTCAATATAATGAAACTAAAATAAAACAGACTCATCGCTTACATTGTGGGAGTAATCGCGCCTGGAAGTTTTCGAAATCAGTTTAAAGCCTTAATGTCCAAGGAAATAAGAATATTTTTTAAGTCCTAATTGTAAATTGGTTCCTTATTGAAGGATTCGCTTACAATTTTACTTTCCTGACGACCTATCGGAAAGGAAAGTATTGTGATCGCGCTAAAAAAAAATTTTGAGATGAAGATGGGAATATATATTTTGAGACTCCCTGAGACGATTGAGACTATTTCCAGACCGATCTCTGTCTGTATGTATGTCTGTATGTCTGTCTGTATGTATGTATTCTTCCACGATAGCGCCCAGACGCTTAATCGGATTGAGCTGAAATTTGGTATATAAGCTTCTGTTAACCGTCGGAGGAACCCATTAGTTTTTGGAGTCCCTACGCCCTACGGTTGTGGTACCTCCCATACAAATTTGGGGTTCCCGGCGAAAAAATTGTTTCCGCGATAGCGCCCAGACGCTTAATCTGTCTAAGTTAAAATTTGGCATAGAAGCTTCTGTTAACCATCGGAAGAACCTATTAGGTTTTGCGGTACTTACGACCAACGTTTGGGGTACCTGCCATACAAATTTGGGGTACTAGAGTAAAAAATGTCGCTGTTTTTTCGCACCTCCCCGGATACTAGTCAGGAAAGTCTTGGGGTGACACAACCGATTTTTTTTTAAATTATTGCCTAAATTTAATAAAACTAAAGTTCTCCAGGTATGGTAGTTCCAAGGTATCATGTCACTTTAACATAGTCGCTATCATGTTAACAGGGTCGCCAACATGTTCACAGGGTCGCTACCATGTTAACCGAGTCACTGTAACCCTAACAGTGTCACTACCATATTTACCCAAAAACATCACAGCAGAAAGCAGGTAGTAGCTCAAAATAGCAGAAATATTACGAAATATATAACTAAAGATCTATGTAAATAAAGATCTATGGTATATTATGATGACAGTCTCATTTTGTTAAAGTACTAAATGCTATTAGAATTTCGTGAAAGCCAGTGAAAATATTTAAAAATGCCTTCGATGGGGTCATATTCTCATCCATTTTAAACATTTATAGCCAAACTTTTATTGTAGTTGTTTATTTCTTTTTCTACTGGTTTATTTCTTTATTATATGTTGTTTCTCTCTCTTTACTATATAAAAAACTTACCTAAAATATCTAGTTAGTTAAGTTAAAATAGTTAGTTAGTGTATTGATGGTAGCGGAAAGCAGTTAATCAAGCCTATCAAGTACAAAATATTCATATTCATGGCTCATTAACTATAGTTTAAATTAACCCTAGATAGCTAACCTTGCCCGTCGAAACGACGGGTATAGAGAAAAAGTGATTTTTTCGCCTATGTATGTTAATAAGAATATCTATCTTTATTGCATTAAATAGGGTTAATATTTAAATAATATATTTAAAGTTAGAAATATGGTTTTATTTATGGTTATATCATAGAAAAATCTGAGACGCTAGATAATAATTAGATCAATTTTCTTTAATCACCACAAAATGCAAAATCAACACAAAAATTAGTGAACCAGTCTCGTTTTGCCTACTTATTTTTCCTAATTTTTTTAAACATAAAAGCAGTTATTGTAGCTTAAATATAAAAGTTGGATATATGCTGTGTTAAAAAATATATAGATCTTTCACATATATCAAACCGTTTCGTCAGCGCACGTCGATAAAGAAATTCACGAACTCATTTTCTCAGACTTGATTTTCAAATATCATGATTTCGTATTGAAAACCAATATTTATCACAATATAATATAGCCTATAATACTCATCGCTAATAGAGTTTTTTTATTAGTGAAAGAATTTTTGAAATCGGATCAGTAGTTTCAAAGATTACCCCTTACATACAAACTTAGAAACGTACAAACACTACTTCTTTATAATATTACTATAGATTATTTTAAATGTTTAAATTTAGTTTTATGAAAAAGATATTAATAAACTGTTAAAGTAAATTTAAAAAATACAAAATAAAAACAAATATATTAAATAGTTAAAGTAGTAGAAAATATTTATAAAATAAATCCAAACACTAAATATTATGTTATAAAAATAAAGAGCTAAATTCACTCTGGTTTACATATATGTAATTTATATTGTTAGAGATATGAGGATGTTTAAATTATGTGTGTGTAAATTGTGTTACTATTTTTGAAATAGCATGAGGATACAGTCAGTTTCCGTTCTTCCTTTACTAATTAACCACTGAATGAGACTATTTTTAAGAACCACCTTTGTCAGTCCTGAAATATCGAAGTGTTTTCCTAAAATATTCATTAATTTCGGAGCAAGGCAATGATATTGGTGTTGACCAAACGATGTCTATCTCCTGGGCAGTATATATTGTGATAACTGCGCCAATCTTATGTTCTTAGCAGAGAACAATGTCTCTGCTGTTTTCAAACAATACAGTTGCCTAAGTACGACTTAACTTTCACAGATAAAAGATATAATAAAAAAGGATAGAGTAGTTGCGCTAACACAAGTGGATGGTCCTTCGTATAAAATTTCTTGACTGAATGGCTCCACCATATTTGCCTACATTTTCAATTACCTTTGTATATTCAGGGAATTACTCAATAAACGCGATATTGAAAGAGGCGACTTTGATGCGATGTTATGACCAGGAAAATATTGAATGGTAAGAGAGTGTACGATTAATTTGGGTTTCGGTAAATATTGAGGGTTTGCTTGAAGGCCTTTCGTTGAATAGGCACCAGCCGTATCCGGCATGAAGTGTTTTCCGAGAGACGGACGCTGTAGTATAATGCTAGATTTTCATTCATTTCATACATTTTACATACTTATATATATATCCTACTAATATTATAAACGCGAAAGTTTGTAAGAATGTATGGATGTTTGTTACTCTTTCACGCAAAAACTACTGAATTGATTTTGATGAAACTTTACAATAATATAGCTTACACATCAGAATAACACATAGGCTATAGTTTATAAAGATATAGTGTGAATTATCTAAAATAAGCTGGGCATTGGCGGTCAGTTTTTCGCGTCAGTCTAGACGTAAAACTGTGGCGTCACTCCAAATGGTTTTATGCTAACTAGATTTGCCCATTGACTGGCGTCACTCCGGCTCTTCAGTTTTCGACCGGCTCGGCCGCATGAAGGACGTGTCTCTTTGCGGACATCCACGAATAAAAATGGATTCCGATTCCGAAAAAAAACATTCCTTGTTACTCGCGAAAGTTTGTAAGAATGTATGGATGTTTGTTACTCTTTCACGCAAAAACTACTGAATGGATTTTAATGTAACTTTACAATAATATAGCTTACACATCAGAATAACACATGAACCGGTTATTTGAAAAAGGGCACTTGTCCACTCGGGACAACTTTACAGGAGAAGGAAAAAACTGAATAATTTTTATTTGGACCAGCAGAAAATTCTAAAAATAATTAAGGAGGTTTGGTAAAACACCCTTTTATTATCATGTCTGAATATATAGGTGTAAATCCTGAAATGCCTGATAAACGGCCATTTTAGATTTTCGGACATGAGCCCTTTCTCACCTAAACAGGCGCATGTGCCCTTTTTGCACTAAAGCTACAGGACATGTGCCCTTTTAACACAACATTTATATCACGGAAAGGAAGGGATCTAATTAAAAAAATTAATAGTTACAACATTTATTAAGAAAAAGTTTACAAGTTTAGTGCTGATTAGTACGGTTATTTCGTTCTGCCCTATTTTCAGTAGGCCACCCAAAGATATCATCCCAAAATGTTTTGCAGTTGTTAGGAATGTACGGAGAGAGTTTTTTCAGGTCTGTGATTTTCGCCTCGAGCATGGGAATTTTATTTCTGTACAGGATGTCAGTTGGCAGTGTTATAGGTGCACGATTTCCTTTACGTAGGCGGAAATAATCCTTCGTTAACCCTCCAATAAATTGTTTTGTTTGTATTACATGAGGCGTGTTAGATTTAAATTCAAAATAATGGTAGCGAGAAAGAGTAAAGTTTGTGATCGGTCCATTTCCTGGTTCGGATTTTTTATTCCTGTAGTAGAATGCTGGAAACCAGTTTTGAAAGTCTAGAATAACAGACGAGTCCACAAAGAACACTGTGAATTTATTTTCAATGTTGGATGATGCCAGTATTATCTTTTCAATGTATTCGTCCACAGTGTATAATCTGTCATGTTGTCGTAGTTTTCTTTTTATCAGTCCAAACGCGCGGTCACACGGTAAAAATGAATGACCGCGAATCGGGTAGTGTAGTTTTATTTTTTCAAATATTTTTAGTTCAGTCAAACACATCATCATTCTGACAATGGCATGATTCTTATTCTGTCCCCAGCAATTATCGCAATATAAGTGCAATTCCTTAACTTCAGTGTCAACAAATTTTTTTAAATAGTGAAGGATGAATGAACACACGTCATCTGGCGATTTTCTGGCTATGCCTTCGTGATACACGTACGTTGTTACTTTGTCGGTTTTGGTATTATAAATACCAAAGGTGTTCACGCTTAACTGCCGGAAGTAATAAACTTCTTGTACTGGTATTTTAGGTAGATCTAGAACTGCCATAAAATCAAAGCATAATGTTAATATTTTAGCATCATTTTTGGCCAATGTTGTGCTGTTTTTCATTGATGTATAAAACTTCTTACTGCGATGTTTGTGCACCAAAAGTTCGGCGGAAGCAACACGTTTAGCAGTGTCGTTTAGGGTATCACTATTAATTTTGTTACCCAGCGCTTCACATTCTGAACACGTATCTTTAACAGGACGGCCGAAACTCAAGTCGAAATTTCGTTTAAAATACAGTCGGTAGAACGAATATTTGACAACTCCTTCGAGATCTGGATAAGCGTTGAGAAATAACTCGTACATTTTCTTTACTGTCAATTCTCCACTAAGATACTTTTTTATGTGTGTAGTGTAGTGTGACTCTTTTTGTGGGAAAGATTCAATGTGGTCGTGAATTTTGCTGCACACTTCTTGAGAAATAGTATTGGCGCTTGGTGTTTTGCCCCGTGAATCATGTGGAGCAATGTCTTGTTCTAGCAAATTTGCAATGCGCCGGACTCTCTTACTGGTTATGTTATGCGCATTAACAAACGCAGTTTTGCAAACCGGAACACGCTCTCTGTCAATTAGCAAAAAGTAGTTTACAGTTTTTGATTTAGGTTTACGGTTTTCTTGTATTGTTTCTTCTCGGCCGCGTTTTCTCGCTACTCCTGCAATCTCCATCATTCGCTGCAGATGCAAATCCTGCTGATCCTTTGTATTGAGTTCGTAGAAAGAAATGAGGACATTTTCCAAAAGATCGGGCGAATTTATTTTAGCTAAGCACCGTTTCTTGCAACTGTAACAAACATAGGTTATGATTACTTTTGTGCACCCCATCAAAGTGAATTACTCATGCACTACACAATATTTACCTACATAATAATGATTGGAGGTTGTGTACTAACCAGTTGATCCTGATAAGGTTAAAGTGATCATTCTTGGCACGAACTCGCTGTCCGCGATGATTGACATGTTCCGTTCCCTTGACCTTCGCATTCTTTATAACATTTCGCTTGTACTCGTCGTCATGTCGAACTCCTTTCTTTCGTTTCCGCTGCTCTAGCCCTTCCTCACTCATTTTAGCAACAAATTTCTTCAGCAGTTACCTACCATAAAAGAATTCTTCTTCTTCTTCTTGTTGTTTTCTGGCAATCACCGATAGTCGGTGCTTTTCTGCCAAGTCGTTTTCGGAGGGCATCTATGTTAGTTTCACATGCACAGTTACATGTATAAGACGGCACAATACTGAAACAAGGGATACTAATTTATAAAAATGTAGGTACATATAGCATAAAACATGGTTATTGGGGATGATACAAACAAGGAAAGGGTGTGAAATAAGCTATTACACTATACAGAAATATTATGAAGGGAAATAAATTTACATATTACTTTATAAATTTTGGGAGAGTTGAGGGATAACAAGTGGAGAACACATAGAGGGAGTTGGATGTTATACTTTACAAGGTCTGGGATAAAACTCGGATAATTATTGAGGATGGGACAGTTAAAAAATAGATGGTCCAGCGTGCAATCTTCGTGTCCACAATCGCATTGCGGAGACGCGAGAACATTAATACGGTGGAGGTGCGATGGGGTGGAGCAATGTCCGATCCTCATGCGGCAGATTATCGAAATCTCTTTCCGACTAAATGGCTGGTGGTGGTACCATGGCTTCGAAGGGATTTCGCCCTGGATAAATGAGAACCTCTTGCCCTTTGTGTTAGAGGAGGTGCGCCATCGCTGAGTCCAATTTTTTAAAAGTTTATTGTCTATCGAGGGGAGGAAGTCGGAGACAGGCAGACGACAATCGACTTCGGAGCCGAAAGTGCGAGCCGAATTCGCCAGCTCGTCCACCGTCTCGTTTCCCCTAATCCCCGAATGACTAGGGATCCAGCAGAATATCACCCGGAAGTTGGCCGCCACCAAGGCATCGTATTTGCGGCGTATTTCATTTTCGATGTGCGTTGGCGAGTTATTGAGAGAGGGGAAGCTAAGCTTCTGCAGGAGGCTCATTGCGTCGGTAAATACCACTACGTTGACAAGGTGGGAGGAATCGATGTAATGGAGTGCCTTAAGCATGGCAACGCTTTCCGCTGTGTAAATGGAGGCGGCACTGGGCAGGCGGAACAGGTTGTAGTTATCTGTGTTGGCGTGGTAAACCGCGGCTCCTACATAGCAACCTTCACCAGCCTTGGAGCCGTCAGTAAATACATAGTTCCATCCCGGCCAGTTGTTGGAAACTAACTGCTTAAATGCTATATTGTTATACGGCTGAGGGTCATCTTCTGTGCTTTTCCGCAGGACAGTCTGATTAAAAATCACCGGTACTCTGAGCCTCCCTTCCAAGGACATGGAGAAATTAGGTGGGACAGAGAAGCGGTATATAAAGGGCGATAGTTGGTTGAGCCACCGATGACTTTTACAAAGGAAGGGCAGCTTTGAGGAAGGGGTATATGCACTCTGCAGCATGGTCGACAAAATGGTTAGTTTAGGAATAAGTGGATGGGATATGTTTGCTAATCGTTTCAAGTAAAAGCGGTCGGCGAGCCGTTGACACCTTAGGTCAACTGGGGACTCTGATGCTTCAACCTGCAGAGTATTAGTGGGTGAGCTCTTCATGGCTCCAAGTACTAGACGGAGTCCCTTGTACTGGAGACGGTCTAACTTGCTAAGGCACGCTTTAGAAAGGGGGAATGTAACAAATGCAGCATAATCAATTTGGGATCTGACTAACCCGTTGTATAGCAGTTTAAGTGTGGAAGGATGAGATCCCCACCACACACCACAAGTAGCTTTGATTATATTGAGATGCTTTTCCCCGCGAGATACGATCCTATCGATATATGGGGTCCAGAGGAGCTTGCTGTCGAGAATGACTCCTAAGAACGTCGCCTGAGACTTGATTGGGATTGATATGTCCTTATATGCTATCGAGGTGTTTGGAGGGATCCTACGTCTGGAGAATGTAACTGCTGTGCTCTTTGAGGGGGATATTTCAAGGCCAGAGTCCCTGAGCCAAGAGTCCAAAGATTCGAGAGCCGCAGATACCCCAGACATAGCTGCCTCAAAAGAAGGGGATGCCCAATATAAAACGATATCATCGGCGTATTGCAGAATGCGACAATGGTAGCTAACAACTCTTTCGATGTCGTTAGTATATATGTTATACAGGAGAGGGGAAAGCACACTTCCCTGGGGCAGACCGATGACTGGTGAACGTGCAAGGGAGAGAGAAGGCGACTGTATAATTACTTTCCTTTCTCGGAGAAGGTTGCAAATGAAAAAAGCCATTTTCTCGGGTACCCCAAGTTTGGTTATCCTCTGTTGCAGGATGGGGATGCGAACATTGTCGTAGGCCGATTTAATATCTAGGAATATAGCGACTAGATATTGTTTCCTAATTTGAGCGAGCCGGATGTCTGTTGTGAGGATACCAATATTGTCAAGGGTTCCTTTGCCACTACGAAACCCGAACTGCGACTTACAGAGTTTCCGTTCAGACTCCAAAAACCACTCAAGCCGGTTTTTGACCATGTGCTCGCATATCTTGCAGAGCGCCGACGATAAAGCAATTGGACGGTATGATTTAGTAGAGCCCGCTGTGGATGGGTCGTGAGAAGGTTTGGGGATAGGTATAATTATTTGGCTCCTCCACGCTGGGGGGGGCATACCACTCTGGAAGAAGAGGTTTAGAAGCCCAAGAAGGTAACTAGTGATAGAAGGCGGAGAGAGAGTAATAAAGGAATACGGGATGAGGTCTTCTCCTGGTGCACTGTCTCTAAGTTGACGAAGAGTCGCTTGTAGCTCCTGTTGGGAAAACGGAGCCTCCATTGAGGTAGTGTTTGAGGAGCCTGGCCTGTCATTCAGACACGGGAGAAGTATCTCATTGCTATTAGGGCACCGTGGTGGAACCAAATTGTCGGCAAATTCCTCCAGAAGTGCATCAGGTATAGCTGTCTGCTTAATAGAAGATAGCCCTCTCCTGAACCGCTTAACCATAGACCATACGGTAGAGGATGGCGTATCCGGTGAGAGGTTTTGGCAGAATCGCCTCCACCCCTCTCTCTTTTTGCGTCTGAGTATTCGTCTGCATTCAGTTGCGGAATTCTTATACGCTTCCCACGTGTGAGCTGACATACAATCCTTGTATGCAGTGAAACAGTCCCTCCGATAGCCCACCGCCTGCGTACACTCCGCATCCCACCACGGGGGGGATGGGGGGCCCGACAGGCGTCCGGATGTACGGGGAACATGCCTTTGGGCACAATCAGTGATGCATTGGACGAATGTGGCATAGCATATTTCCGCCTGACCCTCAACGGGCGGCGGCAGGAATTCAGAAGCGACGTCGAGATCGTGAAGGAATTTGGCAAAATCATCAGACTTGCGGTCAACCTTAAAGAGGGATCGACGGTTGATCGGATTCCGTCGAGGAAGTGTGGTGTCAAAATCCACTATAATGGGGAAGTGGTCGCTGCCATAAGGGTCGGCTAAGGTTTGCCATGATGAAACTAAGGCAAGCGAAGTCGTACAGAGGGAGATGTCGACAGCAGAGGGTCTTTCTTCAGGGCCCGCCACCAGGGTGGGTGATCCGTTATTAAGGAGACACAGTTGATGCGTGTCCATCAGTTCAAGTACGGCTGCGCCTCGCCGGTCCGAGATCGCACAACCCCAGACCGTTGAGTGTGCGTTAAAGTCACCCAAAATATAGAGGGGGCAGTCTACAACTGCGAACATTGATGCCCACCATCCATTGGGGACGGCTTTGCGGGGAGGGATGTATATGGAGACGAAGGCGATTCCATCAATCTTAGCAGCGACTACTTGGATTTCCAGGCCGGGAGACGGGATAGGAATGATTGTGAACTGGATAGTGTCTCTGATGGCCAGGAGGCAGCCGCCATGGCCATCGCCACGGTCCGAGCGTATGCATGAAAATCCAGGTATGTTAAATACACTACGGGCGCTGAGCCATGTCTCACCGACCGCAGCAACATCTACATTGTGCTCTTTAAGGAGACTCAAAAGCTCCGCTTTCTTGCCTGCAATAGATCTGCAATTCCACTGGAAGATGACACCCATGATGGGAACTATAAGCAAAATATATATATTGGTATAATTAATTAAATATGTATATTTATTTATATATAAGTATATATAAAAATAAATATAAATATATATGAATGTAAAAGGGTTAAAATAAGAGAAAGAGAATAAATTAAAAAATGAAAAAAAAGTAACAGTTACCTAGGGGGTAACTGTGATTCAGCAGAGGTTATTGACAGCGGGATTTCCGCCGTCAAAAGCCCCCACTTCGTCCGCAGCGTTCTGGAGAACAGTTAGCAGTGATGCAATAGATGCTGAAGCTAGGGAAGGCGACGTAGAGTATTTAGACTGTATATTGAGGACTTTTTGTTCTGCATCCTTCAATAATGTACGAATGCTAGAAAAGGGATTCCTGTGGGGATTATTGAGGCAACTGCCGTTGCTTGAGGGGAAATAGTCCCAAGTGAAACTCGGGGGAGGGCTAGCTGGAGGAGGGGGAGACAGAAGCACTTTTCTTTTTTTATTTCCTCTCGTATTCTGTACCCGAGGGGGGTCAGTTACTACAATTTGGGGCCTATACGGAGTTCTTTCCACGGATACTCTGGGGGTTGGGGTGAATGACGAAACAACAGAGGTGAACAATGGCTTCTTGGGGCACTTTGACGCGGCATCGAAGTATGATATATTGTCCGTAGACATTAGATGCTTAATCTTCTTCTGTCTTACATATTCCTCGCATGAAAAGTTATTGGCGAAGTGATCCTGTGACCTACAGTTCGCGCAGTTAATGGCCTCAGACTTGCATTCTGTGCTATTGTGCTCACCTGCACATTTAAAACAACGTGGGGACTTAGCCCGGCAAGATGCGCGGCTATGTCCAAAACGGCAGCAGTTGAGACACTGTATGACCGGGAGAGCGTAGGCTTCGACTTGAAGTGAGTTGTAGAAAAGGTAAATCTTTTCCGGTAACCTTTGGCCTTCAAAAGTAACGACGATAGAGCGGGAGGGCTTCCACACTGGCTCGCCATTAGACTTGTCCCTGTAATTGAGGCGGCGCACTTTGTGAACACGAATGCTGTTGCACTCGTTAAAACCGTCAACAATTTCTTGCTCAGATAAAGAGGTATCAATACCTCTTATTAAGCCGTTTCGAAACGTTGCATACGTTGGAATATACGCATTTAGGTGCTTATCCTTTAAAAATTGTAATGTTGTAAATGCGTTTGCCTCTTTGCCGGATTTAAACGCGATTTCGACCCGGTTGCGTCCTATCTTCTTGAGGTTTTCAATTCCTCGGACCTTTTGGTCAAAGATGGCTTCGCCTAAGGCAATCGGGTTGATCGTGCGATTGCTCGACTTGTTGGCTTCCTCGCCGGCGGGGGTTGGTGGCTCAAACTGAACATAGACAATATATGGCCCTGAGGCATTTATTTGGTACATGTTTGCCGTTTCAGGTACCTTCTTCGCGGGTGGGGAGGACTGCACCTCCACCGTTACAGCGACGTCTTGAAGAGTATCCATAATCTCCGTAGGGACCAGATCATTCCTTGCGTCGATAGCACTATTAGAGTTTGTCGGGGCCAAAGGCAGTGCTGCCCCTGACCCCCCCCTCGCACACTCCATACTGCAACTACCGCTTGTTTTTTTTGGGCATAATTACCAAAAAGTAATTAAAAGGTAAATTAAAAACAGTATTGTGGGGTAGGTAAAAGAATAAACTTACCAACCCACTAATTGCACGCTGTCAAAATATAACTATTCTTACTTACTTACCGATGGCACGAACACAGAACGAATATATAAAACACAGATTCACAAACACAGTTAGGTTTTAAACACAGTTAGAAGGATTCACGGAGCGACGACACAACCCAAAGGAAATCACGTCTACCCCGTTAGTCGGTTCTAGCAAGAGTCCTCCATAAAAGAATTAAAACAGACACAGAGTAAATGCACACCACACCACAGAGTAAAAACATAACAGCTGATCTTGACAACTGACAATGTTGCCACATAAAATAATAAATATATTGCGAAAAGGACACTTGTCCATGGACAAGTGCCCTCTTTGTAATAAACGAAGAAAATTACCTGACCATATCTCTAGGAATAATCATAGGACAAGTGTCATTTTTACACACAATGTGCGTAGGCTCAAAAATAGCACAATCGTGTAAAAAAACAATTTTTGCCAAAAATGTGACAAGTGCCCTTTTTCAAATAACCGATTCACATAGGCTATAATTTATAAAGATATAGTGTGAGTTATCTAAAATATAACGATAACTGTCAAGTAAGTAGGAAAAAAATCTAATAAATTGATATTCGAAATTTAAATTCTAAGCGTCAACATATATTTTGAAAATTTTCTCCTACTATCCTATTAATATTATAAACGCGAAAGTTTGTAAGAATGTATGGATGTTTGTTACTCTTTCACTCAAAAACTACTGAATGGATTTTAATGAAACTTTACAATAATATAGCTTACACATCAGAATAACACATAGGCTTCTTTAGGCAGTCAGGAAATAAATCATAGCACTCAGTTCTAACCGAAGCACACTCATAATTTCATCACAAGTAAAAAAAAATACCGCCCAACGAAGTGGGCACGGGTCAGCTGTATATATATATATATATATATATATATATATATATATATATATATATATATATATATATATATATATATATATATATATATATATATATATATATATATATATATATATATATATATATATATATATATATATATATATATATTGCGAACAGAGTTCATTTAATTTTGTGGAATTCATGGCTGAGGATACGTAATAAGTAGGGTTGCGGGATGTCTAAAAAAACCGGGTAAGTTTTTTTTTGTTAATTGATAAATATACTTAGTCACATAAAAGATAAAGTTAGTAGCTAGTTTTCCACTCAGAGGCATCGAATACTAAATTAACAGGGTGTCTACAATTTTCTATATTTAGCATTCGATGCCACTACTTTTAATAAAAGTTTATTGCCTGAGATGGCACCTTTGAATTCAGTGCAACTAGCAGTTATATTGTACAGTTACATAACATTATATTATATAGTAACAGCAGTTATATTATACAGTACAACTAGCAGTTATATACAAAACACTTAATTTATTTCGTATAACCATTTATATGATGATAAAATTGGTTCTACTTTAGTTGAATGTTACTAAAACCACATTTTTTAAAGTATTATTAAAAGCACATTTTTAAAAATCCAAGCACAGCAATGTCGTCTATCGGACCTCGTCGTTGTTATTGGTATCCCACAATTCTTATATATGCCCAAAAACGAATGATGTCGAAATTCCCCCATTTTAAAGCACCTTTTTGTGATTGCTGTGACTGATTCATGATGTATCCACGGTAAAACTTTGCGTTGGTGCGAGCGAGCCGAGACGTGGCGTCCGATCGAGAGCGGCGCGCAAACTGAATTCGTAGCGAGTACTTAGCATCGGTCAGTACACGAAGCGAAAACTCGCTGCGAATTCAATCGCAGCGAGCAAACTCGCTAGGGGAGACAGGCTACTCGCTGCGATTTGATTCTTTCTCGGCGATTAAAGTCGCCGGGAGTAGAATTGAACATGTTCAATTATTATCGCCGCGAGCGCGCTACTCTCTATGAATTCAGTTGGCGCGCCGCTCTCGACATGATCAGTGCTCTTGACTGGACGCCATGCATCGGCTCGCTCGCACCAACGCGAAGTTTTAAGTGAATACATCATCACTCAATCACAGAAAGCATCATTACTCAATCATTCGTTTCTTGGGTGTGTAGTACGTAGAATTGTGGGACACTAATAACAGTAATTATTAACGCAAAAATGCGCGAGAATATGGTTTGTTAAAGTTGTATAACGAACTTATTCATTTCAGATTCTTAATACCAACCGAAGATCACTTGAAGAGAAAAATAAAAAATATAAAAACTCATAGAGGTATATATATATATATATATACTTAATAAACATAACTTTTCTTGCGAGTTTTAATCTTAGCCAGCATTTGTTCTATTAAGTCCGCACATGCCAAACAAATCAACCGTTTATTTAGACGCGCGCGACGAGGTCCGATAGACAACATTTCTGTGCTTGGAGCACCAAGCGAGTGTACAAATTCGCGCGAAACGAGCGAATCGCATTCGCTACACGTAACAGGCAGGCAGCGAGTATTCGCTTCGAGTTCAACTCGCAGCCAATACTCGCTGCGAGCAAATTCGCTTCGTGTGACCGAAGCTTGAGTAGCGCGCTCGCGGCGTTAATATTTGAACATGTTCAATTACACTCGCGGCGATTTTGATCGGACTGGAGATTTTATTCTTGGGCCAGGAGCCCCACGGTGAGATTCCACCTACCTACATAGTTGCGGCCAACTATAATAATATATAACGGGTTTGCTGCGGCTACCAATATCCTTTGCGGATTAATGCACTCAGGAGAGACTTTCCAGCCATTTTCTTTATCACAGAGAATGCTTAATGGCGGCCTTCATTTCACATTTAGGGTTTATTTATTCCATGTTGTTTGACACGCAACTCGCATGACATGCTCCGGAATTTAAATTTGACATTTAAATATTTCATTTGGAAAAGGGTTGCTCTTCTGGGACCCAGATCTGTTTGAATAAGTATATAGGCATATATACCCGCTAGCGCGTCCAATAAAAAGCGATACAAAATATAAGGAAGTTAGGTTCTATTTAATATTCTTCTATTTTTCGACATAGCTACCTTTTAGAGACATACACTTAAGTCTTTTTTAGTAACATAAAATACCCTTCCTTAGAAACCCTTGTTTGTTTGTTTCTACTATTTATTGTGAAATTTCACAATGGGCGGGTTTATTATTGTATGACAATCTCTTACCCAACCATACCATGTCGTGTTTATATGTATGTGTGCGTGAAACATGTGTGTAAGTGTGTGTCTTGTTATTGCATTTGATCGACAGAATTAAAAAAGGCAATTCCGATAATTTGATCCCAACGGAAAATGTTGACCCAGACGGGAATCGAACCCGGCACTTTACAATGTAAGATCAGGCGACCTAACCACTATGCCACCGGGCCGTGACTCCATCCCGTTCACCTAAAAATTGCTCACTGCCACTTCATTTGCCGTTATACCTTCCTGGGGTGATTGAAAATTGAAATTGAAAAATATTTATTTGCAGCTGTTGTTATAAAAAACATATACAAAAAAAACAAAAGCCAACTCAGCCAATCACAGCACAGTTAAAATGGCGGACGTGTGGTTTCAGCTCATCAGCTGTTAAGCTGTCAAACGCTTTTGTTCATTTCTCGCTTTCGCGTCTTTCTCATCAACATCAGACATATCGGAAAACATTTTAGGAGTGCGATGATAAAAAAAAAATATCAAAATAGACGTAAAAACCGGTGCACATGCGACGCCATCAAATCTAACCTCGAAAATTGACAGCTAGTCTTTGACAGCTCGATAACGGTTGGTTAGTGGCGCTAACCGGGCACCAGGGCTCGGTTAGGGGATTTAACTGCGGTTAGCTTAACAAAGCATGGTGCAAGCAGTTTCGAGTATTTAAATGCGGTCTTTAAACACGGTTATCTATTTTAACCGAGCTTGGTGGAAGTCGCTCATAATCGAGTAAAAATATCGCGGCTGTTTATTGCGTACTACCTTGAGTACAAGGGTCGCAAGATGGAGCTGCCTTCTTTTTACTCATATTCAACATGGAAGCTTTCGCAAGGAATTGTGACACATTATTAAGTGGAGAAATCCTAAAGCAAAGTCTTGCGCAGGCATTTTGCAGTCTCTGAAGTCTCCGCTCAGTCTCTCTATACAGACAGGGGGCGTACACACATCGCCATAGTCCATTATAGACAATATAAGTACATTTAAAAGTAGTATTCTGATTCTGACGCTGAGGTACTCCCGAATTCTGTATAAGGCCTTTAGACGTCAGAAACCCCACCCAATGCTTTTGCTGACATGTTTCTTAAATTGTAATTTTCCATCAAATAGAATACCCGGATTTTTAGCCGTAGTGATCAGTGGTATTGGCGAACTGTCCACCATTATTGGCAGAGAGCCATAGTTGGTAATTTTAGTCCTGCCCTGTTTCGACCCAATAATCATAAGACATGAGTTCGAAGGGTTGATTTGTAAGCCATGTTTATTGGACCAAGCGGATAACCTTCCAAGATAGGCATTGATTAGGCTGACTGCTGAAAATGAACAATTCGTGTCTATAGGATGTATCAGTTGAGTGTCGTCGGCATGGGTTCGTCTAAAGCACTTTAAAGACATCCAATCATGAAATTAGAATAGACCTCTGCTAATAGAAAGAACTAACTAAAGTTATCTTGTGAATGAGTTGTGACGATACAACACACATTTGAAAATTCTCAATTCCTGGAGCTCGAGATAAAACGCATTCCCAGGAAGTCCCACTATCCACGAACATAAAGCAGAAAAAGATCTTATTTCTTAATGAAACGGAAATCCGCTCATTAAAAAGATGTATTTTATAAAAGTTGCTTGAAAAATAACAGTGCAGTAGATACAAGGCACCAGGCACAAAGACAAAGCAGCAATAATAAAAATAGAGGAAGAATTTAATTTTCAATTAAAAAGCGCTGTCTCTTGGAAGTCATTTCGAGGAAAGCGCCATTATTGTATATAACTGAGCTACGAACCTAGTATGTAGGGGTTAACAAACGATTAATCTTTGAGATGCTCAAGATTGTTTGTTGAAAATAAGCTGTAATACGTTTAGCATATAATTTGTCTATAAGATTAGCATCTAATTCTGTCTGCACCACATGGTAAGTTTCTAGGAAATAACAGAAGTTAACAAATAAGAATAACAGGGGTTAAATGTGAGGCGTCCAATAATGGTTGCCTATGGCAAAATGTATACAAAATGTATATAAATTTATATAAATGTAAATATAAATATAAATGTGCGCCGCTCTATAGTAATCCGCTCTATAGTAATGCTATAGCTCTATAGTAAATCCCGCTCTATGTAAATGTAAATGTAAATGTAAATATAAATTTATATACATTTTGCCGTAGGCAAACCCGAGCTAATCGCCATTCATTTGAGGGGTGCTTAAGAAAGCAGTGCTTAAGGAAAAAAGACCTTAAAAGCTATGTCGGGTATCATCTGAGTCACGTATTAAAAAAAGGCTTTAATATTCAATGTTTCAAATTCTTAATTGAATCTTGAAAGTTACACATATTTTAGTTGCAAAACCATCCTAACTAGGCCTCGCCTGTACTAAGGTAAGCTTAATGTTAAATAATGTGGTGGTTAACGTAACTTGCGGTATTTTTAACCGACTTTAAAAAAGGAGGAGATTATCAACTCGGTTGTATTTTTTTTTAATTGTTACCTCAGAACTCATTTATGAACCGATTCAGAAAATTCATTTTTATTTCAAAGGATTTACTTTTAGGTTGGTCCCATTTTTATAAAAATCCTATTCTGATGATAAGATCCATGAGGAATTAAGGAAACTCCTCAAATATTATCATATTAAGTTGAAAATTTACATGTTGATTCATTCCGATGACAGTGCATTTTTTTATGGTAAGCATGAGCTGATTCTACGCCCAGGGTTGGCTCCCTACGAGGGGACTCCTCAACGGTCAACAGCACAGAGGCGAAATTTTGTATACGCATTCAGTTATGATATCCCGTTCTAAGTTTCAACATAACATAGCTGCTGCACCCAGGGTTGGCTCCAGATGAGGGGACTCCTCAACGGTCAACGCAGATACACGAAAATTTGGATATGCATTTAATTACGACAGCCCGTTCTAAGTTTCATCAAGACAGAACTGCGGTTCCCAGGTTTGGCGTCCGACGAGGGAACTCCTCAACGGTCAACAGCACAGTTTATTCAAGTTTCACTATGATATTCAAGGCACAACAGCGTATTCAAGTTACACTATGACATTGCTGCAATACTTATATAAAATTTTGTCTATTATTTATTAATATACATAGCATGTATTAAATAAATATAAGAAGATATACATGAATACATTTATGAAAATAGAAATGTATACATATAATAGTACGTAATAATATAAAATTAAAGTATATACATAGATATACACTACATACATTGTGATTATTGATACATTGTGATCTTACTTGTGATAATTGAAACTTGTTATTATTACATAATTTCTGCTGATATCTATTACTGTGATTACATAATTTCTGCAGTATATTGCAATTTAATATTTAGAATGTATTACTAATGTATGTACACCACAACGTCGCATAGCTATTGTAAAAAAATGTCGAATAGCCAATTCTGTTCCTTAATAAGAGAGGTTTTTGTAATTTTATATTTCATTTAAACCTAGTTTCTACTTTTTGAAATAAAGTGAACTAAACTAATCTGAAATACATACATACATATATACTTGATAAATAAATATTAGATATTAGTATATAGATTTAGAAAATTGTGCTATATTTTAGTATATATGTTATTAAAGTCTCCGTTTCTTTTCGACCCATAGTCAAAAGTGACTTAGTTAGGTTTTTATTTACCCCGTGACTAGTCCTAGATTTCAGTCCTGCAGGAAAAACACTATTACGCTAATTCATTTGGTTGAATATTCGAGGAGCAATGTAAGAAAAGTGATTTTATGCAAAACTTGATCTCTTTTTGGGATTAAGTGCTGTCTGTTAGTTGTTATGTATATTATAACAATCATTAAATAAAGGCCTAAAATGTGATGTCTTTACAGTTTTATTTAGTAATCTTTTATATGTTATTAGAAAAGTCAATAAAAATGATTCAAAATGGATATTATTATATATTTCGGTATTCCAGTGAGATTTAGATTTTTTATTAAATTATTCAGTAGCAAATGATATCAAAACAAATGCTGAAGTGAACAAACAAATTATGCCTTGCTGCTCTGAAACCACGTTGTGAAATTTTGGTTAGAATATCTCATATACAAGTGACACAAATAATTTGAAAACTGCGCCATATATAGGAAAATATTACATCATATTGAAAAAATACCATTACCACGAAAAATACCACAAATATAGTACGAAAATTTTACTAAAATACTAGGAAAATACGACAGAAATCAGAAATACATTAGAGATTTGGGGGCGGGGGTTGTCTACTTGCCGGGAAAGACTTAGGGTGACCCAACCGATTTTATTAAAATATTTAAAATAGATCATATAAACTGTACCCCCATATTTGTGTGGGATAGGAACTCATGACCACCCACACATTTAGTTGGCAGGGTTTGAAAAGGATAAGCCAATGCCAACGCTGATATTTTTAACACGCTTTTATTAGGTCGACCTGTATGTAACTATGTAATGGAATCTAAGGTAACTAATTTAACCATCTTCCAAAGATCGTAGCGTCATGAAAATTGGCAGCTGTATGTAGTTCTGATGACAATACAATAATATGGTACTGTCGAACTGATTTGATGATGGAGTCGGGAGATATGAACTGGAACTTCATGATGAAACATCGTATAATAGCTGTGTTTGGACTTGTTAGAAAAGCCTTGGAATGAACTTTGACCACGATTAGGTTTCAAGGTCGATGATGTAATTTTTACGTGCATTTATAAAAGCGTGTTTTTAGTGTTTTTTTTAAAACTATTAATTTATTATTTAGGAAACTAACCCCCTTTCGAATAATAACCGCCTCAGATTTCGATGGGCTAAACAGGGCTGCTCGGTTACACTGTAACTACTACAGCAGTCGATAAATTGCTTTCCTATAATGTATTGTCCCATGAGCGTGCGTCGAAGCGTGCATTAGTATGGCGACAAATTGGTTATTCGCCGGTTCATCGCTTGGCTATTTGCCAGCGAATGGACTTGGAATATGATCAGTGTTCATCATTCGCACGTTCCCCTGGCATATGACGCAAATAGAAGGATGAATAATAAATGGAGGCTTGTCATAAAATATCTATACGTTTGCTGTGAATACAGTGAGTGATGGCATTGATTATATAGTGTATTAGGATTCTCAATGTCGGATGACGATTTAGCAGCTCCAATTTTACTACGAATTGCATTACATCAGTTACTTGTTACTTTGACGGTCGTACCGATAAGATGGTTAATAAATTAAAGCTTCCGTGCGGGTATCTTTCCAAGCATCTTAAAAACGTCTAAAGTTGTATCTATCTTTAAAAACAGTGATAGACAAAGTGTCAATAATTATAGACCTATTTCCTTGTAAAGCTGTATTTCCAAATTTACAGAAAAATCGGCCAAAAAAGATTAAAAGAGTATCTAAACATACATAATATTTTATCACCAAATCAGTATGGATTTCGGAAAGGACTAGAAACTCACAAAGCTATAGCCGAGGTTACACAATTTGTCGTGGAAGCAGTAGACAAAGGCACCAAATATCTGGGAGTATTCCTAGACTTAACAAAAGCATTTGACACGGTTAGTCACAACAAACTTTTGGACAAACTTAACGATATAGGTGCTACCTCGATCACACTAAAATGGTTTGAGAGTTACTTGTCAGGTCGAAAGAAAATAACAAAAATTGGTAGTATCCATAGTGATCCCGCGTCTCTCAAATAAGGTGTTCCGCAAGGAAGTGTCCTTGGTCCGTTATTGTTTTTAATATATATTAATGAACTTTGTAATGAAACTATTGGTGGACAAGTTGTTACTTTTGCCGATGGTACCGCTCTACTTTTCAAAGCAAAAACTTGGAAAGAAACCTTTGAAAAAGCAACTCTGGGCCTCCAGAAGGTAATATTGTAGTTAGATGGTGCACTACTATCACTCAATGCGCAAACAACCATATACATAACATTTAGTGCCACCAGTGTAGCTCAACCAAAACAAGAGCATATCCTGAAACTTCACAGAGATTGTCTCAACCCCGAAAGTTGTAATTGTGTTAATCTTAATAAAGTTGATAACATTAAATATCTAGGTTATTGATTACCGGTAAAAATGGAGTACCCATATAATGGAGCTGTCGGCAAAAGTTAGGAAACTCACGTATGTTTTCAAAGACCTTAGAGGCATTCAGGACCAAAGGACACTTAAGATAGTATACCATGCGCTGTGCCAATCCATCCTAACCTTTGGGATCACAGGGTGGGGAGGTGCAGCGAAAAGTCACATGGAGCCCTTGATCAGAGCTCAGAAACTATTATTTATTTTTATTTATTTATTTATTTCTTACAACTTGGTATAGAGTTAACAGTGAGATCGTACAGATATGATTTGTAATTATTTATATAAGTAATAAGAAAATGAATACTTATTGAAATTATTGAAAATTATAAACAGAAAGCCCTGGAGATACTCGTCAGATGATCTCTACATAGAATATAATGTGCTAGACGTACCACAACTCTACGTGTAAGCGGCGCTCTGTGAGTATCAAACTAATTAGAGACCGCAATAGGAACTCAACAAAAAATCTGCACGCGGCAATCTCGAGCTATACATTTCGACGTCGAATGCAGACCACTTTTGGGCAGAGGCATTTTGTATACATAGCCCCCATGATATTTAATACGCTTGACGAAGTTTTAAAAATGTATATGCCTTATTTTAAAGCCAAAATTGACTCCTGGTTGAAACTTAACGCCCGGAAAAACATTCATAAATTAATATACCCAGACAGTTTCAATCATTAAATTTTATCCTTAACAATTCTTATTATTATTATTTTTATTATTTTCGCAGACTTTTTTATTACTGTTACTTTTTCATTAATTTCGGTTATTATTGTTTAATATTATTTGTCTTTTTTATTTTATTTTATTTACCACGATTATTTATTTTCTGTATTCCATTTTTAATATTTCCGGTTTTGTTTATTAGTTTTATTTTGTAATGTATATTTGTAATGTATATAAATGACAGTAATGTATATTTGTTTTTTTTCACTTATTTTTTTAAATTGCTAATATTGACATTGCTAATATTGGCATTGCCAATAATGACAATTATTATTGACAAATCTAGAGAGCTCGCTGCCCTGTAACAAGTCCTCGCACTTAGTTGGGCAGCATCAGCACTTACATGCTAATTGTTATATGTTCAATGTTCAATGGTTTTTTATTTTAATAATTTTTAATACTTATTAAATATTGATATGAATATTAGGGATGCGTATTTATTGTAAATGATTTGTTAAATTAAATAAATAAAATTAAAAAAATATATAGATAACATGCAACAGCAGACTTCTGATATTCGTCGTATTGGCCTACCAAGGGAAGAAACAGACGAAGCAGGTGAAGATATTATAGTTAATCTAGGTAACAAGTAAATAAAATAAATAGAATAAAAAACCTGACTACCGTTACAGAAAGTAAACTATTGTATCTATAGACCACGAAGCCAGCAACACAGAACTACAAGAGCATCTGCAGGCTTGAATTATGCCGTTCCACGAGTTAATTCATCATTTGCCCAAAGACAATTAAATTTTATAGCACCCAAAATATTCAACCGTCTTGATGACGACATAAAAAAAATTGAAAGTACCTTTTTATTCAATAAAAAAATAAAAAAATGGCTTCTTGACGATATAGGTCGTTCAAGGACAGAGAATGATCTTCTGCAAATCATCTTTTAAAAATAATTATACCTGCATAAATGAGTATATATATGTATATGTGAATGCGTATCTATGAAGATATTTATATATGTATGTATTTAAGTGTATGTATCTATATATGTGTATATATATCTATTAATATATTTATATATGTGTGTATTTAAGTTTATGTATCTATATGTGTATATGTATGTGTACGAGTACATACGTCAGTTATGCTTCTCCACCCAAGTCTGAAAATCGTATGCCCAGATACAGGCTATATTCGGCCTAGTTGGGCATGCGCTGAGCATGGTCATTTGAATGCGGGTCGTCGTTTACTTCGTACCATTACTTAGTATGACCATTTTATGAATTCTGCATGTTATGTTTAAAATAAATAAATTAAAAAAAAATAAAAAAAATTATTTGTTTACGGGTTTTTATGAAATATTTGTGGTTTATATATTTATCCAAATAGAAACATGTATATTTCCAGAATATACTCAATCAGACTTATCATTTGACACTAAACACGATATATTTATATTAATTTTTTGATATTCGGATACATAGACATTTAGACGACTACTTCCATGATTATTGGACAATTAATGTACCCTATGACGCTCGGGATGACATAACGATTTGAACAATACAACACACCTAAATCAGTTGGGGCGTTTAGAAGTGAAGGTGAAATAAAGAAACGGAAAACATACATAGATGAACCCTGAACACATTGCACTTCTTTTTTTTTGGCAGTCATGTAAAAATAATAAATAGTTAAGTAACGTAAAGAATATAAGGAAAATAGGGCAGAATAAGACGTTTCGTTTAAGTAATATAAGCTTTTATCTTAAATAGCATACATTAATTACGGGAGGGATTAACGTACATTTGCCTTAATCCCTCTCGAAATGCATAAATTGCAAATGGGATTATATCTGCGCGCGGCTAGTTTAGCTTGCTTATGGAGCGAATTCTTTTCTACACTATGCTAATGGATTTGTAAGCATAATTAACGGGCTGAATACTATATAATGTGGGGCAACTCAACAGAAGTCCAACGAATATTCAAAATACAGAAGTCCTGTGTTCGACTTCTAAACGGAGTAGCGCCAGACACTTCCTGCAGGCCGCTCTTCGTTAGCATGTCTATGTTGACTGTGCCCTCTCTGTATATACTGGAATGTTGTGAATTCATTAAAAATGATCCCGATATCTACTCCTTACGAAGAGATGTACATTCAAGGGCTACGAGGAATAGAAACCTCATAAATTGTCCCTCAGTGAGGACAGAAATGTGTAAAAAGGGACCTGAGTTCAATTGTGTTAAATATTTTAACGCTATTCCACAAAACATCAAATCAATGCAACAACCAGGATTCAAACAGACATTAAAGCACTGGCTCAAAAATAAATGCTATTACAGCGTGAATGACTTTTTAAACGATAATGACAAATAAATAATATAACATATTTTTATTGTTATTCTCCAACATTTTAAACTTTAAACATTTATATTTAATTCTAGCTCTAAATCTGACAAACCGTAGATAGCCTAATAATTCCAGATTGACATTTTAATTTAAAAACAAACTGACATTTGATTTAAATATAGTAATGTAAATTTACAAAATTTGTAGATAATAGTTCCAATTATTATTTTGTTAATACCTATGTCTAAAACGTAATATTTTCGGATTTGTTTTCCTTCAACTGCGAAGTGAACATATTTAATTATAGAAAAATACATATTGTGCGCCTGATTGGTAAACTGTATAGCACATATAATAGTACCTATCCATTTTGTACGACCTACTTACAGTTCAAAATAAAGAATTATTATTATAGATAGATGAATACTATAGATAGATAGATAGCCTAATAATTCCAGTTTGACATTTTAATTTAAAAACAAATTGACAATTACTTCATATATAGTAATGGGACTACTTCATATATAGTAATTATTATTATTTTAGCCAATAAATTACACATAATACATTCAAACTATTCTCACATTAAATGAATAGCATTTCACATGTATAAAGCCATGACCATGCTATATCAATATTTTAAATATAATTATAAGTTTAATTTGCATTCGCTTATCTATTTTCTATTTTATCATATTTTGTATTTTGAATTTTAATATTATGAGCACATGAATAAATCTTTGCCATACATAGAGTTTTCCTTGGTACGGGCTATGGCCTAGTTAGGCAGATTCTGCAACTAATACAATTGTAAATTTATGTTTTTGAATGAATAAAATTATTATTATTATTATTATATTATATGTTTTTAAACAAATCAGATTAGTTTATTCAAATCAGAATATATGTATATCCCAGTTGTCGAAGTTAAATGAAAAATAAAGAAAGGAAAGTACCCATGCAACAATAACAAGTTCCCCAATTTTTGGAAATAAGGTGCAATCTTTTTATGAAATTAAATAACTCACCAAATTAAAAAGAGAAACCTTATTCTACGTAAACGAAAAATCTTATTCTACCTTACCTATTTTTGCTTATCTTATTTACATATTATATTTACTCAGATTAACTCTCTTCTTCGGATTAATCTGCTTTTTCCTTGGTCGACCCCTAATGTGAACGCTATAAGTCTGCTGTTGTTTGATATGTCTATTAATTCCTTTTGGTCAGAGATGAATAGATGGTGAAAGCAATGGTTGACAAAAAGGTTTCTTGAAAGGATTCCAGGACCATTCCATTCCATTGCGAAAGCTGATGGGAAATAGTTACGTATCTATTTCGATAGATTTTGGAACTGTCATCGTATGGCCGATTTGGGAATTCGTCATTTACATATATACCAAACAACGGTGTCCAGCTTGACATTATATTAATGTTGATTCAACTTTCCCTTGCACAATATATATGCTTGTATCCTGAAATTGAAATCCCAAATTAGGGTATTTGATTTGATTAAATTAGAGAAGTTTGTTTACAGGCATAAAGAGTTAAATGAATTACTAATAATTACTTTAGTCAATAACTTATCGAGCGTACCTCCTCCTCCCAAAAGTAACCCCAATAGTAACCTCGATTACCCACTTCTGGTAATACACATAAAGCCGGGTTTCCTGCGCGTGTTTTATCGAAACAACACACAAAAAACATTACACAAAAACAATTGTTTTCATATACAAGCTGTGTCCTGCGAATAGAAATGTTTCATATAAAATCGAAGACTATTGCGTTTGTTATAAATAGGATGGAAACGAATTTACCGCGTAAAATTTATAGCACCCGACGTTTCGGTGAGCCGCAGTTGTCCAGGGTAGACTACACTGGGCAACGGCGGCTGCAACGTCACCGAAACGTCGGGTGCTACAAATTTCACTTGGTAAATTCGTTTCTATCCTATATATAAGAAGTGTTTCATGTTCAAACAAACATTTTGTGTAGATGTCAAAATGAGTTTCGACGAAGAAGACGTACTTTTACTTTCAGCAATTATAAATGTAATATCGGGGAGAAAAAACAACTCGAATCATTAGATTGACATTGGACAATTTTATTACAAAGTGATTAGAAGGCAATATAACCTAAAAATCACAGACAGACAGTTTTACGCATGCGCGCAGCGGTTGAAAATGAAACAAACGCTCCCCGCTCCAAATGCCACGGAAGACAAAAACATTGTCTGCATAGACAAATGTCTATGGCCACGCCCCTTTGTTTCGATGCTTTTGTGTATTGTTTCAAGAAAACACTCGCAGGAGATCCGCCTTAACACTTATTGGGAAATACAAGTCTACAGGACTTATAAGGTACAACTAGAGTTGTCAACTGCAACGGGCGAGCCCGTCACCTCAGAAAGTTTTAACGATTAGTTGTTCTGTCTCCCTAAAGTGAGCGCAGAAGACTTGGACAAAAACAGTCCACCGTCAAGCTCCGCTACATGCCCGTAAGAGACCAACGCCTTAACCGCGAGATAGCCAGGAGTGTTACCCAGCGGGCTTACACTCACGCCCTTACTTCCAATTGCGAATAAATAACTCCAGTCTCTCGATTGGTTACGAGTTCGAGGTCGCTTGCCGAGTTCCTCTCCCTTACGAAGCGGTGAAACGGTGTACACCGAATTTATCGCGGACTACGGCATCCTTTGCCCGGCTGTTCACCCAGGATCGGGTAGCCGATGGTCGTAGAGCACGTCGTAGGTCGTAGAGTTAGTCAGAGTGCACAGTCGATTTGCTCACGCCGCACGGTGCGCAGACCGTCCAGGAGCGCCAGAAGGTTGATTCCTAGGGGAAACTAACCCTAAGGCCAGAGTCCTGCCTAGGCTCGCACTTCATGCGTCGAGGCCGCCGGATGGGTGTTGACCCGTGAGTGTGACCAACCCTGAACAGAATGGGTCTTCGTGGCCAACTCATTAAGGGCCCATAAGCTCCCACTAATACGGTACATACATATTATCTGTATGTCATTAGATATAGTCCGTAGCCGCGTTGAACAGATCACCGAATCTGGGTTTCCGTCAGATCACCGAACTTAGCTGGGTACTGCCACGTGATGTTTTAAAAGCCGGACGCCTGTAAGATAATTATCGTTAAACATAAGGGGGGGAAGGGGGGGGGGCTGGTTTAGAAGGCAAAAAACACGTTTTTTCATGTTTTTTTTTACTTCAAGTTAAAATCTGTCTTTTATATCAGTTTATATAAGTCTTTTATATCAATTTTATTAAGAGGCCGTGGCGGCCGTGGAGGCCGTGGCGGCCAAAATCTATAAGAAGCATAATTTTGTGGCCTGGTTGTGAGAACACGAAAACGATTTTTAATACAATTATGCTGAATTTTAAAAACACGGTCCTTAAGCTATTATTTCGCCAAAACGAAATCGGTAAATTATTTCCATATTAATTGTAAATTATCTTTATTCTGTTACTGTTTTCAAAAAAAATAAAAACGAGCGAGATTTGTCTTCAGTTTTAGAAAAACCTAGAGATGATTCTCAATATTAAAAAATACCGTTTACACCAGCGTATGGTCTATATGCATAGTATTAAGGTTTTCGGAACTTTCATACAAAAAATATAAGAAAAAAATGTTACGTAATTTCCAGAAATGTTATGGCCAAACATTATTTTTTTTCTATTTATTAAAGATACTTTTGAGTGATGTTAAAAAATACCACAGTGATCTTAAGTTACTTTATTATTTTAATCTAATTTTTACTTTATAAAAAACTATTCATTTGATAATTTATTATATTATAATTGAAAAGCCAAATCGACTATATTAGACGACGCGCGAAGCCGAAATCGTCATTCGTAATTGGCCACTGCCATTGGTGGGACGTATTCTCTTGTTGCCGCGGTATACCTATACATCTTTATGTATATATCGAAAGCGCGCGGGCGCGTCGCATTGCAAAAATACCTAAATTTTTAGTCGCGTCAACTCGGAAGGGAGCCCTTAATAAAATTGAAAGACAAAAATATTTATGGCAATAGTATAAAAAACTATTTTTGAGATATTGATTTGCAAATGTTTCTTCTACTGCATAAATGACGGTATCCGCTTGCGCCAGTAATAGCTAGCAAAAACGTACGCCTGAAACAAAAAATAAATAAAATATATATTTTTTACATATTTATTTTGTGGATGAACTAAAAAAACACCTAAAATTGATTATTTTTATAATTTTTCATGGATTTAAAAAAACGATTTTTGTCCCAAAGTTTTGTGTTCAACTAGTAAAAAAAATATTTAAAAAAACAGTTTTTTTTATTTAATATAGAAGATAATTTTATAGTCTTTTATTATTTTTATGTAACAAATCGATCCGTCAAGTATTTTTTTTATCACCGGCGCAATGCTGAAAAATATAGTTTTGAGAAAAACGCGTTTAAAGTTTTTTTTGAAGAAAAGTAATAAGTTTATTACACTTACAGCATTCTGAAACTATCATTTATTACAGAGGTAAAAGATTCATGGATAGATTTCAACTTAAAATAAAAAAAAAAATGGAAAACATGTTTTTTGGCCGTCTAAACCAGGCTCCCCTGCACTTAAAGGTGGGTCGTTACCGTATGAGGATATAAAGAATGAAAAAAAAAGATACTACTTGCAAATGTACTAATGATAGCAACCTTCTCGGTAAGGAAAACTAGAAAAATCAATAGGAGCTTTAGGATTTTAAGCACAATGGAACTCCTTCGGATGGAACGGATATTTACGCGAAATCAACCTTTCCAATCGGATATAGGCACCTTTATGATGTAGGCTAGGTACCTCGTGGCAAAGCAAAGTCACTGAACCTTTACAAAAAAAAATCAGGCCTCGTTGTTCAGTGGGGTAGCCATGACTGGTCGCCTAAATCGAATCGACTCCTCTTTTAATTGATTTGGTGACTGCGCCATTCGACCTTCTCTTGCTAGTTTAAATCGCAGTGGTAACTATCAAGCAGTTACTAGTGATGGTCATTAATTCTAAGTACGATTTCTTTTAATACTACGATATATTTATTTTATTTAAGAAAAGAACTGGACATGCAGATTGTTGATAATAGATTGACACATAGATAATAGATTAACAGATTGACACATAATATTGACAAACAAATATAATTAAGTGTAAAATATAGCTCTATCCATATATTTATGCGAGCATACACAAGGTGAGTTGAGATCTGTGCGATTTCTACTCTGCTAACTAAACCTAAACGGTCTATATCTGGCTGTGCTGTATGGAAAGCGTTATTTTTCTAGTGGCGCGACCCAACCATAACAGTAAAATAACATCAGTAAGAAATCTCGAGTTCGTTTTCGAAATAAGTACCTACGATTCGCCGAACCACCAGGGTTGCCACAACAAATACACAATTGACAAGTTGTGCTTCCACTAAAGCAGAAATGCAATTCTTTATAATTATTATGAATGTTTATGTATTTTTGGTTTATATATCAAGAGTCGGTTCCCAAAATTGTAACGTACCTAATAGAATATATGAGTTAGTGCTGTTTTTGTGTGACAGCATTCATCACTTGTTGCATGTGTTCAAAATACCTGCATTTTAGTAAGTTAAAGTAGGTACTTAACAAAAACGCATCTACCTACCTACCTACGCACTTACATACCTATGCACCTACTTACCTAGACACATACTTACATGTAAATGTAAATACTCGTAAATGTAATTTCTGCAAGGTTGCATTACAGCCTGCACAGTAAACATTCCACTTTTGTATACTTAGCCGTCGCGTGACAGCCCTGACTGGCTAGCACCGAGGCTCCCGAGAATTTATGTAGTGGTAGCGTACGGACAACGGGCGCTTGTATGAGTGCGAAATCGGTGCGTACTATGGAGATGTTATACTATTATTATTTTACTATGGCCCAACGCAATTGAATTAATTTTTATATACATATTAATTACCAGATTCTTAAGTGGTATAGTTCGAAGTCCCTTTAAAATCTACAAAAAGGTTAGTGTTTTTATACATAAATTAAACAAGAAATAAAAAAATTGATATTAACATTGTTTTATTTTGAGTAATTCCAATCCCTCGTAACGTAAGTCATGGTCTTGGTGAATGCCAGCGAATTCCATTAGCATTTTCCATCTCCTAAAACAAAGCATTGCACAGTTTATACAGTCTCGCTAAGAAGTTCTTGTGAGACATTGATTCAAGAATCATGCCTCTCTTTTCATTTTACTCCTACCAAAATATTAGGTATGCTCGTAGACACCCAGCAGACGTCTCGATGAATAGGGACTTTTACATCCCGATACAAGAAACACAGGAATCGACATCGATTTTAAGTAGTCCTTTTTCCCAAAATTTCTGGGGAGGAAATTTGAGGGGAGATACTATAACGAGATTCTAGTGAAAATCAAAAACCTTGTAGAGGATCAATTCAAAAACGTAATTGTTAATAACTTGGTAAATAAGCCGATTTATAAAAGATTTTCAAATTTGTGAATATATTTTCCGAGCTCAATGATTTGTAAAATTATGAAACACAGAAATCGACATCGATTTTAAGTAGTCTTATTACTTAAAATTTCTGGGGAGGAAAATTTGAGGGGAGATACTATAACGAGATTCCAGTGAAAATCAAAAACCTTGAACAGGATTAATTCAAAAACTTAATTGTTAATAACTTGGTAAATAAGCCGATTTATAAAAGATTTTCAAATTTGTGAATTTATTTTCCGAGCTTGATGATTTGTAAAATTATAAACCTAAGATTCTTATGGTAGTCGACATTCATATTGTCATCTAATGTTTGTTATTAACATTTATTTTTGTAGAATATACGAAGGTACATATATTGCTGCATTTGACAATAATAATATTTTTTATCATGATCTGACTTTGTATTCCGTTATTTCCACTTTAATTTATGTTTATGTCAGACTCTTAAATTATATTTGTCTATTCTGATTATTTGCAGGTAAGTACACTGAGGAAACTTCCATCGGCCGCAATCGTAATACGACAAATACGCATTTAAATCTACGTATGGTATTTTTTTGTTAAAACTAGCATAATTCTACGCAATAATGTGACGGTAATACCATTGAATTTGATCTGAAAACTTTCTCACGACGAAACGCCATTATTAATGACGTCACTGCAAAGTGAAACGTATAAGAGTTGTTTGCCAGTAGTGCAGATAGAATGGTGGATTATGCGTATATCTTATACGTTAAATTAAAGTATTAGGTTCTCGCGCTACACTGAGAAAAACATAACTTTAAAATACACGGAAGTACGCATGTTTCAACAAAGATTGCGTATATAACTCGGACTGTGATCCATACGTATTAATTAACTTGACGCGTAACGGTCTTGGCGTGACGGTAGTTACTGTGCCGTAATGTTAAAACATAATCTTATTTCATTACGTTGCGACCTTAGGATCTCGCTTTTAACATGACAGCATGTAGTAATATACGTACAGTTATAGTTGGACACATAAATCATGTTGGAACTACAGTATACCCTAGACACCCTGTCTAGTCTACCCTAGACAACGGCGGCTGCAACGTCGCCGAAACGTCGGGTGCTACAAAATTCACGCGAAAAAATCGTTTTTCATCTCATTTATAATGTCAAACAACCGCGATAGTCTCCGATTTTATACAGTATACTGTTATTTCCGTATGGAAAATTTTAATAATCGAGTAACATAGTTTCAACAAAATTCCTTATAATTGAACAAATGTCGTTATTCTGTATAAAACCCTAATACCAAAACGGTAATGTAAAATCAATCCAATATTTTTCTCAGCGTAGAAATGAAAACAAAAGCATGGCGGGAGGAGCGGCTTTCTGGCGTTTTCGACCGGACAAGGAGGCGGTCCAAACGATGCGGTGCGGCGCCGCATCGCAAAGATTTCGCCGTATGGGCTTACACACGTACAGTGCACGGTGCGGCGCCCCAACGTTACTACGACGACGCCACAACGTTACAACGATCTTCTTCGTTGGTACTCATGTTAAACACTTCGATTAAATGTTAACAAAAATACTTGAAAACAATTAAAACAGGAAAGCATGTAACCTTTTTCGACTGCACTTAACAACTGAGCGGTGCCGCTCCGGCACGTATTACCGGTTTGCGTGCGGTGCGACGCCGGTACGCACCGAGAGACATACCATGGATATTTTTTATGTAGGACGCCGCAGCGGCACCGCTCAGGCGCCGCGCCGCAACCACATCGCATCTTGGGCGTCTATGCTACTGCGGTTAGCCAAATCGGTGACATTCTTTCGCAGATACTTAAATCAACGCAACACTGGTTCTAAGATAGCTAACTCTTTTCTATGTGCTTTCGTGATGATCTAGAGTAGGTAATATCATTAATTATAAATGGTGATAGATTGATCAAATCTATAGGACATTTTGGCTAACCATCTGCGCCAGCGAAATGCAGGTGACGCTGATAGCATTGTCAGCGAAACTAATAGCAATTTACTTGTCTATCTATTTTAATATCTATTATAATGAACTGATTGATTATGTTGAGGACTTCGCCCAACATATTAGAGTCAACAAAAGAAGTAAACTCTCTAGAATCGAAACTGCAAACACACTTAATATAACACGCGTCAACTAGCATTGAATTCTATATAATTTCGACAATTAACACACTTTCAGCCGATGACTAATATCATTTCTTCTGATCGATTCAATTTGACACACTTGTTTCCCCCACGCATTGAACATTGCATCATACACACGATATATAAAGCCATACATTCGATCGATAATTTATCATCCTCTACACAGCAGTCATCGCGTTTATACCTCGCTCTTCATTCATCCTCTGGCGACAGTCAGCCACGCATAGTACACGCGATCATCATCATCTTCAAATCTATCGCCGCGCTTCATACTTCGGATACACAACTGCGACATTTACTTCGAGCACACACTACACACTCTGCGACTTATCAATCAAGGCGTTACGAACTGGCAACCATCACATACCATCTGAATAAATCGCTTCAACTTCAGCATCAACGACTTTCAATACGGAGAAAACCCCTTGATGAGAACCACCCTTCACTCACGAGCAATTGGAGTCTAGTGCAGGGTGGCCACCTCACAATTATAAAAAAACCAATGATAACATTAATAAGTTTTAATTATTAGGGCTATCTATCACATTTTCATATAGGACTTATATCACAGAGAGATACAAAGGAATATAATGCCATCTATTATTCTATCTCAACATTAAAGAGTAATTATTACGTATTGAAACCTGTTTACCGAATTAAAATTTTGTAAATAATAATAAAATAATAAGAGCTAGGATTTAGACATTCGCTTCTTATTATATTATAATTTTGTTGGATATTGGATACCGTACAGCCGTGTTAGGTATAGTACGCTGCCATACTGTTACCCCAGTCACTCACATGCGCCAAAACATTTGTATATTGTGCGAATGTTCTTACTTATGTGAGGGAACGTTAGCAAATATGCAATGTTTATTCGCATACTCAAGGGAATATGCAATGTCACTGGCATACTTATTTGCGAACTCATTTGCTTTTCCTCTTGCACTTGTTCACAAGTTTGTCATCCTCATAGATACAAAATGGAGACAAGGTATTCCTTCTAAGCGATGACATTACGTGCATTTTTGTATGTGCTCCCATAAGCCGCCGTCGGAAGTTTTCATTTCATTTCTAAATCTTCAACGCAACATCGAAGAGAACTCTCCCAGGCGTCCTTAACTGCCATTCTGTATTTATGATCTAATTGTTCTGTCATGTTTTTACGATCCAATCCATGGGTCATTTTTTCATTTTTTTATGATCCAATCATTACTCACAAACAATCCATGGATCATTCCATGGATTGTTTGTGAGTACACAGCAGACACCGAGTGCGCACACGTTCGCAATCGTGTGCGCAACTCACACAAATATGTGGGAGACTACGCCAAAGTTCGAGATTCTCGCGCTTTAATGTGAGTCAAAAAACCGACACAGTTCGGAATAAATCAAATCAAATATCAAATCAAATCAAGTTTATTGTTTTCAAAACTGATAAATAGTTATTTACACATAATATTTTCCATTGTACACAATACCTACTTTCGTTAGCCGCTTAAAAGATTAAAAATAGTTCTTTAACAAAATAAAAGATGTTTTATACTTTAAAGAGTCTCACCACATTATTTATTATATTTGTATTAGATCATTAAACTACATAGTCGATCCAATAATTATTTGGCATGACAATTACAGTAAAAAAATAAGAAAGCTATATTTAAAACACCTTGACGTGAAAAATATCAATTGGATTGTCACGAGGGATCAATTAGATTGTTATGTATTTCTACACATAGAAAATACAATCGATTATCAGAGAGAACATAAAATAATATCACAGTCAATAAAATGGAAAAAATGTCAAGCTAAATGAAGAAAATCTACACAGAAATTGACAATTATCTATTTTAAAACCACAAAGTCTTAAAAAAAGGAGGATAGTCTACAATTATCGATAACCTAATTAAAATTCGTTAATGTCATACAATTATCACTCAATAAGGTAGCCTTTTAATTTAGACCTAACTGGGGTATTTTCCCGTTTCTACATACAATTTTGATATTTTCCGGTAGTTTATTATAATATACAATTTCATCGTAGCCTTTTAAATATGGCGAATGCAGCCAAAACTTTGCATATTCCTTCGTAAATGTCCTCCTACACATTCACGCTTCGGTCACCTGTGACCTTCCTGAATCGAATACTCGCTGCGAATGCAATCGCGGCGAGTATTCGCGACATTTCTGTGCTTGGAGCACCAAGCGAGTGTACAAATTCGCGCGAAACGAGCGAATCGCATTCGCTACGTTTGTTAGGCAGGCAGCGAGTATTCGCTGCGAGTTCACCTCGCAGCGAATACTCGCGGCGAGCGAATTCGATTGCGTGGAACCGGTATTATTTCATAAACGTCGCCATATTGAACTTAAGAGAAGATTAATAAAATTTTGGAACTTGCGTGCCATCCACAAGTTTCGTTTGCGTGTAATTTGAGCTGCCAAATCGTAGAACGGTATTGAGCAATATAACA
Source organism: Micropterix aruncella (assembly GCA_944548615.1). NCBI lineage: Eukaryota > Metazoa > Arthropoda > Insecta > Lepidoptera > Micropterigidae > Micropterix > Micropterix aruncella. The sequence goes on from OX155960.1 coordinate 3,697,896, forward strand.
TCCTACTACTATTATAAACGCGAAAGTTTGTAAGAATGTATATATGGATGATTGTTACTCTTTCACGCAAAAACTACTAAATGGATTTTGATGAAACTTTACAATAATATAGGTTACACATCAGAATAACACATAGGCTATAATTTATAACGATATATAGATTTCTATCATCATTATCACAATTTTTCATCACCACGCGGGTGAAACTGCGGGGCGCAGCTAGTACCTACTATATAAAAATGGTAATATTGAGGAACGTGGTTTTGAATTATTCGTAACTTTTACGTATTATACCTGCTCGTTTCTTTTAGAAGCTACTGGACTGAAACTAGAATGAGACGTCGAGCATTTGGCCGTATTGCATCCCAGCTCTCTGCTCAATGCTGCATTTCGTCGGCATTCAAATGGGAACTATTTCGTGAAATAGGTCGGGCGGATGGGGAAGATTGAAAGGTCTTGTAAATATTGCATTGTAATTTCTCTTTAAATCGAAACGAAGCACGTCGTATCAATAGCACGTCGTGTTTGTGTCGACGATTGAATACTTGAATTTCTTCCAAGACTCGCTTGGTATTACTATTGATTATATAATAGGTGTATTAGATTACTCAACGACGTACTACGATTTAGAAACTATTATTTTACTACGAAACGCAAAGTGTAGATGGCACTAATAATATAATCTTCAATATGGCGACTTTCGTAGTATAACAGTGTAACGATGCACTGTAGATGGCGCCCTAAACACAACTATAAGGTATAAAAGAATAGTATCATAAAAATGATTTTTCTTATATTTTAAAAGTACCTATTAACACGAAGATGTAAATTTTTAATTTGGTATACAGGTTTAGATACGTAATAATAACGCACTTCCAAGTTTATATAGACTAATAGATGACATTCTATCTCTACGTATTATTTCTCTTATATACTTACCGTACATAAAAAATGCGATATATGGAAGTAATAATTGTATGATATTATTGTTATCACTGGTTAAATTTTATGGTTTTTATTGTCAATGAGTCCTTTATGTGTCAGTTGCGCACACGACTGCGAACGTAACGCACGTTTCGGCAGTCGCGCCTGCTGTGTACATAATGGGCCCGATTGCGTTTCTTTGTTAACTAAAACTAAAATTTGTCCAAGCGAACGAGACAGAGCAATATGTTAGAGCGAAATATGAAACGAACGATCGTCGATAAATACTACCTGCTGAACTTATACTCGTCCGAATAAATTCGAGCATATTTCGTGCGGTGTAAGATTTGACCTTGGCGGGCAGTTTTAATGCGAAAAAGTGACAACCGGTCATCTCACACTCCGCTCTAGCGTATTGCTCTGTCACGTTCACACGGACTAATTTACGATTTTAGTTCACGAAGAAACGCAATCGAGCTCAATATAAACAATCCAAAGGACACAACGACCGGATTTTGAATTAGAATAACAACAACGTTTTGGAGGCCATACAGAGCGTACCTACCATATGGGATCCCAATATGAAATCTCATATATTGCAAGCAGGACTGGGGCATTTGTGAACAAATGTAGAGGAAGGACAAATGGGTTCGCAAATGAGTATGCGAATATCGTTGCATATTCGCTGACTATGCGAATAAACAATGCGTATTGGCTGTCGGTCCTTCACATGCGTAAAAACATTCGAACGATATACGAATGTTTTCGCGCATGTGAGTGACCGGGGTAAGATCATCGAAAGCTATATATGATTTTAGATATAAATAAGTTGGCTCCATACCCTTTGTTCGTAAATCATCTGACAGAGAGGGCAATAAATTGAACAGTATACGACAATTTGGGTTGTCGACTACAGCGGGCGAGCCCGTCACCTTAGGAAGTTTTAACGATTAGTCGTTTTATCTCCCTGGAGTGAGCGTAGAAGACTTGGGACAAAACAGTCCACCATCTAGCTACGTCACAATCCCGTAAGAGGACAACGCCTTAACCGCGAGATAGCCAGGAATATTACCTGACGGGCCGACACTCACGCCCTTACTTCCAACTGTGGCCAGATTACTCCGGTCTCTCGATTGGTTACGAGTTCGAGGTCGCTTGCGCGGTCCTCTCCCTTACGAAGCGGTGAAACGGTGTATACCGAATCTATCGCGGACCACAGCGTCCTTTGCCCGGCTGTTCACCCAGGATCGGATGACCGATGGTCGTTTCAAGAGCAGTCGCCGTTAGGTCCGCAACCACCCCCGCTCTATAGGAAACAGTACAGCTTCTAGACTCCCCCGACTGTTAGTCAGAGTGCACAGTCGATTGGCTCACGCCGCACGGTGCGCAGACCGTCCAGGAGCGCCAGAAGTTTGATTCCCAGGGGAAACTGACCATAAGGCCAGAGTCCTACCCAGGCTCGCACTTCATGCGTGGAGGCCGTCGGATAGGTGTTGACCCGTGAGTGCGACCAACCCTGAACAGAATGGGTCTTCGTGGCCAACTCAGCAAGGGCCCATTAACTCCCAACAGTATACGACAGAATAGCGCGCCAATGATCTTCGCGGCAGTTCTCACACCGGAAACGGTTGGCTGTCTGCCAGCGGACTGCGATCAAACCACTTCTGGCCGGCTTTCAGTGGTAGTTTTGAAATGGTCATTTTCGAGCGCGAAAATGCGCGAAGATCTAGGAGATCATATATCAATGGGTAAGATACGCGCATAGCGGCAGCCGATGCTCTGGCGTGAATTCGCCCGCTGAGTATTTCGCAGCGTCTTGCAGTACCGTCGGTGGGCTAGTGCTTATTGATTCATACATTTATTATGAACGCTGGACTCTGACGCCCTCAACGTGGAGGAAATTCGCTGAGAGCGTCACGTCTCTCGACCCTCGGGCGCTAATAATTTTGTATCCCAGAAATGAACTATCGTTTATTGAGCTAAGCGTCGTTTAATATACTACAGTTTATTGAGCTAGACGTTTATTAAACTATGGAGATCTAAACTGTTGTATGTGCTCGAGTTTATGAGACGTAAGATATCGTAATGAACTTACGAGCGTTTACCTCTAATATTTAATATTGCCACGATAAGATGTTTACCGTATATCTACATACGATAGTTTTCATTCGAGTGTTTGCAATATTCTATAAATTTACTTTACCGACCCAGTAACCAACGCGCAGGGAAAGAAAAAGAACACTCTTATACACATGCTACACGCAGCCATACATATAAACACTTCATAGTATGGTTGGTTGTAAACGATTGTCTTTTGGTAATAAACGCGCCCATTGTGGAATTTCACAATAAAGAGTAGAAGGGAGATGAAAATATTAATTTGGAGCCCCTGAGACGATTAATACCCTTTCTAGATGAAAGTATGTCTGTAAGACTTTGTGTGTGTATTCATAGTGCCTAATCGCTCAATCCGATTAAGTTGAAATTTGGCAAGAGGGTATCATTTGGTCATGGCAAGAGTTGAAAAGGTTATGGTTGAAATCGGTCTACCACGTGGAGCACCAGTTATATTTCGATCTCGAATTTCAAACTTATAAATTTGAAATTTGAAAGACGATGCCTTGTTGGGCTGAAATCACAACTATAGTTGCCGAATACAAGATGTCACTGTGTACTATTGTCAAGATACTAGATAGATATTTTAGTTCAAGTTTGTTGAAAATTCGAGATGCACGGTCCAGTTGGTCACATTATCAGAAGTAATAGATAAAGAAAAGAACAGAGAATAACATTAGAGCTTAAGTGGAATTGTAAAGCACGTTAACACCAGTGAAAAATAAGTAAAGCATATTAACACCAGGCATCTTTGTTATTCAGGTAATCATTAACCTTAGAGTATGCCTTCTTGCAATGTAGGTCTTTAATATGATATTTAATAATTATAACAGATACTCTAAAATTTCCTAAGAAATCCTCTTGTTTAGATATATGCATTGTCCTATAAAAGAAGTTTATGTTTCGTTCATAAAAGAAATTTATGTTTCATTCCATAATATATCCGTTTTATTAGAAGATTTTCACGTTTAACATAATGAAATGTTTTCGAAGGATGACAGAAAATAAAAAAAAGCATCCTGCGATCTCTCCCAAGCATAAAATATGTTTTAATCATTAATATTTATTAAATTTATTTATTTGAATCGAAAATAAAAGTTGACTAAGTTGAAAAATTAAAGTGTAGAAACGAAAAGATACATAATCATTGATTGCGAAGCAAATAAAGTACAGATGTGATGGTTTTTATCAGCTCCAATAGACCACAGTCTGTTCTGGACTGATACTTGTGTTATAGTTTGTTACATAGTATACATATTTTTATGCAATTTCGATTAATATAATTGATAATATAATTTAGAAAATTTTAAGAAGGAAACCAAAAGTAATGCTTATAGGTAAAGCGGAATAAAAAAGGATAAATGATAATTACCTACATAGGCATTATAATAAATAGATACAAACATACAATATGAGAGTATCTGATTGAAAATATCATTTACGAAGGACCAGTAACACTGAGGCTGGTTTAAAATTTGTTTGATCTTGTTTACCTCCATATTTAAAAAGTGGCACTATTCTATACTAATATTATAAAAAAATAGTTCGTAAGTTTGTATTTAAGGGGGAAATCTCTGAAACTACTCATCTGATTAAAAAAATTCTTTCATCAATGGAAAGCTCCATTACCGACGAGTGCTATGGGCTTTATATTAATGCGATAAATATTGGTTTTAAAAAAGAAATTACGATATTTGTATTTGAAGTCGGAGAAAATGAGGTGATGGGTTGTTTATCGGCGTGCGCTGACAAAATGGTTTGATATAATATGTGGAAACAAAATATCACAAAAACATTGGCCTTCAAGGGATCTATAAAAAGTCGACGACAGCATATATCCGATTTTTATATTTAATCTGCAATAACTGCTTTTATGTCTCAAAAAAAAGGGAAATAAGTAGGCAGTGTTATGATGAAAATATTAGCAATAAAATGAGAATCATTCATCACAACGAATGTTAAATAGGGATAAAACTAGCCATTTACTGTAAGTTGAAGAGTGGTATAGTACTGCTTGCAAGCACCTCGAAATATCTAGCAGTCGGCGGTGGCTGCTAGCCAACAAGGTTCAGCGGAAGGCGGCGTTCAGCGGAAGGCGGCGCGGGTGACGAGGAACAAGACGCGTACATCTACGGGATAGGTAGCGTGCATCTGAGGGGAACGTCGTGCACTATATATCTAAAGGTAGCATCTAAAAAAGCAAATAAACGCCACCCTACTTAAATTAAGAAATCGATTCGAGGCCGCGGGCAACAGCTAGTCTACTATATTTCACAAGATCATGAAAAATATATTCGTCAATATATTTGTTTAAAATAATGGACAATTGAGAGTGGCAATTATATGAGTAGTCGAGTTAACAACTGTAATTGATAAACGGCATATATTTTAAGTTTTCCTCTTTAAAGATTAAAAAAAAATAGTTTAAACCTCAGCATGCCTAAATTTGACATTTGATTTACGTACATGTCACATTATTAGGCACATTATCGTGTAAATAGAATATATTTTTGACAATCTTATATATTTTAAATTTGTGGCAAGTATCATGCCCTAGCTAACTAGGGTAGGGTAAAAGTGGAGTAGTTGCCCTAGGAGCCGTCCTCGAACTTTATTTTTACCCAGGCGACAGATGCAATCTACGCGATTGCCGCTCAAACACTAGAGGGACAGGGGTTTATACTTTGCTTATAAGTATTAACTGCGACCGTAGCTGACTTATGGACTACTATTTTGGGGAAATGCCGCAACCAGTAAAAGAATCTTTTTTTTGCAAAAGAGAGCACTGCGCAGCATATGTCAGGTAACGACTAGCACCTCATGCAAAGAATATTTCAGCAAGGCAAGGGTAATGACTATTTATTCGGTGTTCATATACCAGTGTTTAATATATGCTAGACAGCACCTCGCAGAAACTGCAATTAATGCAGACATTCACTCGCATCATACCCGCGGTAGCTCCCTTTTATGCGTACCTCGAATACGACTGGCAAAAGTACAGAAAAGCTACTTGTACCTTAGTATTAAATTCTATAATCTACTCCCTACAAAATTTAAATAACTGGAGGAAATAAAATACAAAAAAACATCAAGGAGATGCTGATAGGCCACCCATTCTATAATCTGGCCGAATTTGAGGGCCACGATTTTTCAAATATTGTACCCATTTAAATTACTTAGAAAAGTATAGCCTTATTGTCTGATTAAGACGGTCTTATATCTGTACTTTTAGTTTAAAATGCATAACGTAGCTTTAATTTGATTATTTAACATAAATTACTGACAATTTGAATATTACGATGAATAATTTTACTACGTATCTTTTCGAATTACTAACTACTTCATATATTAGGCTTCTATATTGATTATTTATATTAATAGTTTGACAATCTAGTAGTTAATTCTTGACTACCTATGTATATTCAGTAAAGAGTAGTAACGAGATTTACTACCTAACCCAATTATTTTGACACGTCCAAGAGCGGTCTTTAGCCGTCAGTTGGACACGACGAAAATGTAATGTAAAAATGTAATGTATCATCTTTGCAGGTTTTAATTTTGAAGTATGGAGCAACTATCCTCCTGGGGCAACTATCCCACTTTTACCCTATATCTCTTTGTGCCCAATAATTATAATTGAGTTCGTTCGCACCGCATAGCCGTATTTTTCAGCTTTTGTATTTTTAGTCTTAACATTAGTCCGCCTTCAATTAAAAAAAATTAATAAAATATATATAGACGTTTTATACACAGATTTAGTACTGTCACGAGTAAAGCTCCATCATTGGAATTAATCTGCATTAAAATTTGCTTCCATTTCATTTCCCTATATAAATATTTATAATTGACAAAGCGGAGCGAAGTTCTGTTTTACGTCGGTCATTCGACATTTCGTCTATTTGTCCGTCAATTTGTTTTATACGCAGTTACGACGAAATGCTTTGTTGGATGTTTCTTAAATTTGGCATGAATATTAGAAATGATTTAAAATGACGAACGTATAAGACCTATTCCATGTCAATTCAGACAGGGTGTTACCTTCATAGTCTCAAAAGTTTTTTAATTAAACATATTAGGTTCAAATACAGAAAAAACTAAGATACAAGTATATTTTTGTTTTGCCCAAAAAAATCCTGGCCCCGAGATACAGGTCACCAAAAATGGCATTTCGGAACCATTTTCTCAATATGAATTTCGACAATAAATTTAAAATGCTCTATCTCTTGAAAACTTTTTATTTTATTTTATTGCCAGCATTTTTGTGTTTAGAATGATGTACTCGACTTCGAATTGTGTGAGTAACTTTTCTTGCTGCAGCTTTCTAAAAAAAATGTTTTTAATCGAAAACAATTTTTTTTTAAACGCCATTCTCAACAATTTTGTTGTTTTTTTGCTGTTGATCTGTACTATTAAGTACTACATTTCTTTAAAAGAAGAACTTCCACTTTTGAGTTTAACAATTTTCAGAAAGAATGTAACATTTTGACATATTTTACCATTTTCGATGATCTATCTCTGGATCGGTGCATTTGCGACTGCGATTTTTTTAATTTAAAATTAATACACTTGTTTTTTTAATAATGCATTCCATTTTGAAATATGTGCCCAACATTTTTTTCTAAAAGATTCCAATTTTACATTTTTATTTTTCTAATATTGATCAATGCCATTGAGTACCTACTACATTCTCTGAAAAGGGGAATTTCCACTTTTAAGTTCAACACTTTTTAGAAAACATTTCTGAATTAGTTTTTTTTACTTAATTGAATTGACATGAACTATGTCTTGAGTATTTATAAGAAAGTCTTTCACTAAATGCGCCCACAATTTTACTTTTCTTAGAATTGGTGACACATAATTATTTTCCAGATCATTGATTGTAGAATAGATACAACCGCTTAACTGGAAAAATTTGCCATTTTGTCTTTATTATTAACATGGATTTGTTAACTTTGGCTCTAATCGTGTGAAGTGTAGAGTTTGTACCCAACATATACATATAACTATTGCATTGTATAATTTAATGTACAATTTTGTTAAAAGTAGGTGATTTATATTGGGTATTAGATAATATTTTATTTAGGTTTCTATCATACGTTATGTAATTTATTTTAAATATTGTCTTAAATGTATGTGTAAATGTAAATTGCTTTAAAAACGCTGTCAATTCATGACATGAAATATGTCTTGAGTATTTATATTTTTTATTTCATTTTAAGATGTTAGCCGTTTTAATGGGGGTGGAATATAAATATATTTTATAATATCATCACGATATGATATATCAAATTTAAGAGTAAGTGAGATAGACAAATAATATATTTTTCGTTTAAAAACCTATACGCCTACGCAATATAGAGGGGGGTGGGAGTTAAGAAATAAAATATTTTCTACTAGAATAACAAATATTATCCAATAAAAAAAGAATAAAATTTTCACGTAATCAGGTGACATATCAAATGAACACTAAGTCGAATTGTGGCCGTTTAATTGCTCCTGCTGGTATCCAAATGGTATTGCAGGTCTCAAGCACTTTGTCATTAAGCTCGGATTTTAACTCCTCAATCCTAATGTTGTAGTGATACGGGCTGCCTAGGCCTAAACCATTAGACTTGACGATCTACTGGCTTTAAAATAGTAAAACTGGCCATTAGAATTTACGTAAGTAATAAAACCAGCCCACTAAAACACACTAAAAAGGTAAAAATAAAGTAAAGGTAAAAAAACTCCCTAAGATAAGGGCTCTTGTGTACAATTGATGATGTACTAAAACGTAGAAAATAATTATGGGTCGCCATGCGCTAAATGTTTTCTACGTTTTAAAATGGTTTCTCCACTAAATGCGCCCACGATTTCACTTTGGTCTGATTAGAATCTCAGAATTGGTGACACATAATTATTATCATAGATTGTAGAAAAGATACAACAGCATAACTGAAAAAATGTGCTTTTTTATCTTTATTATTAAAATGGACATATTTGTTATCTTTGACTCTAATCGTCCTAAGTGTAGAGTTTGTACCCAACATATACATATAACTATTGCATTGTATAATTAATTGTACAATTTTATATATTTTTTTTAAAAGTAGGTGATTTATATTGGGATTTATTTAGGTTTCTATCATACGTTATGCAATTTATTTTAAATATTGTCTTAAATGTATGTGTAAATGTAAAATTCTCTAAAAAGGCTAGCCCTGGAACAAGTATATCCCAGTTGGGCGGCGCTGAAAAAAATAGCTACGACAAGAACATTTAGTTAATGTTTTCCGTTGGTTATCATTTATATATTGTGGCAAAGATAATAGTTTTCGATAGAGACGACTTGTTTATGGTAATGTACATAATATGCAACAAGCATAACACAAATCATAGTTAATATCTACACTTAAACAGAGAATACAATTGAACTAAAAACTAAAAAACACAACAGCAAGTTATGTCACGCTTAAATGTGATGATAGTCCAATGCCGCCCAATTAAGTAAGAACTAGTTCCAGGGCAAAGATTTTAAACATAGGCAAAAAAAGGGCAAATATCATATATGTTTGTTTAAAAGCAGAAACTAATATACAAAAAGATTTAAAAAATACGTGTGGCACTCGGGGACTGCCGCGGTAAAGCTATTGCATAGCATTTTTAACAACTTATGCAATTATATTTATTTATTTATTTTATTTTTTTCTTATATAAGGATAACTGCGCTCTATCGGAAAATGTTGAAATTATTCCGAATCATTTGCGGCTGCGAAAGCAAATGATTCGGTATAATTTAAACGTTTTCCGATAGAGCGCCGCGCACGAATTTTTTATTCGATTAAGCTTTAAATTATATTATAAATTAAAGTAAGAAAAATTAAATTATCTTTAAAATGATGCAGGTGTCATAATAATACGCCAGATAGTATTTGCCTAGTAGTCGTTTTTGTGTTCGGTTAGACCTAATTTCACAAATTAATTACACTATGTAATATAAACAAAATCTAAAATATTCAAAGCTAAGAATATTAGGAAAATGTTCTTGTTTAACATATATTTTTATCGAATCGTAAGCAGTACTCGTTAAGACGTAATTATCAGTTTAAAATCATTAATTTTCGTTAAGAAATTTCTTCATTCGGTCGCCGCGCTGGCCTAGTAGGCCCGCGATAAAAGCTATGCAATAGCTTAAAAACAGAATATAATCAGAATATCGCATATAAATAAATGTTGCAAAATTTGTAATAATTTAAAATAGTCACGGAGATAAAAGTAATATGAAAATAAATAATAAAAAAAAAATATTAATACTAACAAAAATAATAATAATAATTACAAAGAGGTAGTCAAATAGAGCTAGATAGTGGATAGACCTGGGTATATTATGGAGTTCCAGGAACACGCATCTACGAAACCTGTTTTTTTTAAATATTGATGTACTCGGGCGGATCTTTATGCCTGCAGGTAGGATATTATATAACTTAGGCCCAAGATAAATAAAATTTCTTTGGCCAAATGACGCATTCCTTCGGGTAAATGCAACGTAGATTAAAAATAATAAATAATTAAAAGAACAAGTTCTCTTGCATGTCACCTCTTAATATACATCTAATTAGCGACTATCATCGGCAATAGGTATATTATTCGCGATTGCACGTATGTACTAAAAATGTTAGCACAATAAATCTCTTGGCATTGTGCCAAGTACGGAAGCAGAGCTGTGATAGTAATCAAATGGTACGACAGGCGAGAATAAACGAGTCTAGTTGAATTACAGATTATGTTAATTGGTGAAATGTTGTATAATTCGACTATCTGCATACTTTTATTTCCTTTACTTTTACGGGCGTAATTACATGTAGGAGTGATAGCGTTTATTGCTTGATATAAATACATTTCGTCTTATTGTCTTTTGCACCCCAAGTTCAATGTTAATTACCAATGCTTGCAAATAGATACTTATTTGTGTAACTAACAGAATACTCACCAGAGTTGTCACAAACCTAACAGAAACCCCAATTAATGCAGACATTCACTCGCATCATACCCGCGGTAGCTCCCTTTTATGCGTACCCCGAATACGACTGGCAAAAGTACAGAAAAGCTACTTGTACCTTAGCATTAAATTCTATAATCTACTCCCTACAAAATTTAAACAGCTGGAGGACATAAAATTTAAAAAACACATCAAGGAGATGCTGATAGGCCACCCTTTCTATAATTTGGCCGAATTTGAGGGCCACGATTTTTCAAATATTGTGCCCATTTAAATTACTTAAAAAAGTAGAGCCTTATTGTCTGATTATTTTATATGGTCTTATATCTGTACTTTTAGTTTAAAATGCATAAAGTAGATTTAATTTGATTATTTAAAATTTTACTGACAATTTGAATATTATGATAAATAATTTTACTACGTATCTTTTCGAATCACTAACTACTTCAAATATTAAGCTTCTCTTTTGATTATTTATATTTATAGTTTGACAATCTAGTAGTTAATTCTTGACTAACTATGTATGTTCAGTAAAGAGTAGTAGCGAAACTTACTACATAACCCAATTATTTTGACACGTCCAAGAGCGGTCTTTAGCCGTCAATTGGACACGACGAAAATGTAATGTAATGTAATGTAATATGATAATCTACCGGGAAGCTCTGACCGATAATGCCGTAGTATGTTTCAATATGTAAGAGCATGTTTATTTGAGACATATATGACTCTGTCACTTTATCACTGCATTTATACAGGGGGAGCTAACAGGCCCATGATGGGTTAGCCACGAAGACCCATGTGTTCAGGGTCGGTCACACTCACGGGTCAACACCCATCCGACGGCCTCCACGCACGGGGTGCGAACCTGGGTAGGACTCTCGCCCTGGTCAGTTTCCCCTGGGAATCAAACCTCTGGCGCTCCTGGACGGTCTGCGCACCGTGCGGCGCAAGCCAATCGATTGTGCACTCTGACTAACAGTCGGGGGAGTCTGGAAGCTGTATTGTTTCCTATAGAGCGGGGGTGGTTGCGTACCTTACGGCGACTGCTCTTGAAATGACCATTGGCCATCCGATCCTGGGTAAGAGGCGGGCAAAGGACGCCATGGTCCGCGATAGATTCGGTACTCACCGTTTCACCGCTTTTTAAGGGAGAGGACTGCGCAAGCGACCTCAAACTCGGAACCAATCGAGAGACCGGAGAAATCTGGTCACAATTGGAAGTTAGGGCGCGAGTGTCGGGCCCGCCAGGTACATAATTGTCTATCTCGCGGTAAGGCATTGGTCTCTAACGGATTGTGGCGTAGTTAGACGGTGGATTGTCTTTGTCCAAAGTCTTCTACGCTCACTTCAGGGAGATAGAACGACTAATCGTTAAAACTCCCTGTGGTGACGGGCTCGCCCGTTGTAGTCGACAACCCAAGTTGCATTTATACAGGTGTGACCTTTTAAATTAAAGGAAACCAAAGATGATTTATGTTAGTTATTAAGTGCGAAACAATCGTGAACATGGCTACTGATAAAGTTCATTTACGACACTATATTTTGTTCGAATTTCAACAAGGAAGGATGCTACAGAAGCGTGTAAAAATTTAGGGAAAGTATTTGGTAAAGGTATACTTTCGGATAGAATATTTAGAAGATGTTTAAAAATATTTAAAGCTACGATTTCGGTCTTAATTCTAATAAATCTGCGGCTTATTTCTGTGATGTGATCAGCTTATATAATAAATGCGATTGATGGCACTAATTGAAAATTAAAATCAATCAAATAGAGCTGTCAACTACAACATGCGAACCCGCCATCTCAGGATGTTTTAACGATTGGTCGTTCTATCTCCCGTGAAGTGAACGCAGAAGACTTGGACAAATCAGTCTAACGTCAAGTTCCGCCACATGCAAGAGGCCAACGCCTTATCCGCGAGATAACCAGGTATGTTACCCAGCGGGCTTACACTTACGCCCTTACTTCCAATTGCGACCAGATTACTCCTGTCTCTCGACTGGTTACGAGTTCGAGGTCGCTTGCGCGGTCCTCTCCCTTACGAAGCGGTGAAACGGTGTAAACCGAATCTATCGCGGACCACGGCGTCCTTTGCCCGGCTGTTCACCCGGGATCGGGTAGCCGATGGTCGTTTCAAGAGCAGTCGCCGTAAGGTGGTCAGCAACCACCCCCGCTCTATAGGAAACAGTACTGCTTCCAGACTCCCTCGACTGTTAGTCAGAATGCACAATCGATTGGCTCACGCCGCACGGTGCGCAGAACGTTTAAGAGCGCCAGAAGGTTGACGCTAGGGGAAACTAGCCCTAAGGCCAGAGTCCTACCCGGGCTCGCACTTCATGCGTGGAGGCCGCCGGATGGGTGTTGACCCGTGAGTGTGACCAACCCTGAACAAAATGAGTCTTCGTGGCCAACTCAGCAAGGACCCATTAGCTCCCTATAATTTATAATCAATCAGTCGTTTATAAATAAAACATTCATTATCAGTGTTATTATAAATGGCTAAATAAATTCCTATTATTCTCGCTGTCAATGCTATTATCGCCACCTGCGAAATGCCGGCCCCGAAAAGTTACCAAATCGTACTATGTATTTGAGCAATCTAGTACCATATGTGTATTGTTAATAATAATAATAAACGACAAAATAACAGTGTCGCTACATTTCGAATACGTGTATAATATTTGATATTAATAAAAGTCTTATCATGGCAAATCGTGCATAAAACGATTTCAGTTTTCTTCCTGAAACTTTTACGAGTATTTGACATGATCAAATAGCTTCGTTTTGCTTTCTGATCTTTTCTTTCTAGAAACATGTATATTAAATGCTAAAATAAAAGTTCCTTGCTTTTTTAGCTGTATCTTGAATAATATTCATTGCTTTTATTATATCTTCAGATGGATTTCTGTTATTTCGTGACCATCGAAAGTACTGTCGCTGACACTTGAGAATTCTACCGACTTTCAATTATATAAAAATGTTCAATTTTCCGTTTCATCGCGAAAGTTAATATTGTGTTACATATAAATGGGAATTCGCTCTGAAGACCTTCTGAAAATACTGAATGTTTAATTTCCAGCGAATAATTTTGAAAGCAACTTGAAAGATTAGGAAGTCGCTTACTTTAGGTCAATTATAAATGAAACATCCTAATTGCCAATAAAAATACTGAAGTATTTCAAAGTAATGTACAAGGACGCTTCCCCGCTCGAGAAATTAAAATGGAAATATATGGATTTTATTTATTCATTTTGAACTAGACTTTGAGCTTGCCATGTTTTTATTTTTTTTAATTTATTTGCCTCGTTCGTGCAGTCATTTATTTTATTTATTTATTTTATTTTCATTTCTTACGAAAACTTACAGCTAGTTAAACATATATAGGAACACATTGAGAAATAAGCGCTGAATGCTAATTAAAAGTTTTCACATATAATAAAAAGATGCAACAAGTGAATTAACAAACAAATATACCTAGATAGATTCTAATATTGCTAAGAAGAAATGAACATATTGTTTAGTATAAGTTTCACTGTTCGAGAAGAGGTATTGAATAGGTCAATATCAACTTCTCGCGCCAATACATTAAAACATCTACTCGCTCGTATGACATATATCATCTGTCGCTCGTATGACATATATCATCTGTCGCTCGTATGACATATATCATCTGTCGTGACATATATCATATCTCGTATGTCATCTGTCGTTTGTTAGTCGGATATTTTCGCATGTGCATTCATGAACAAGCAAATATATTAAAAAGAATAAAAACAGGACCGCCGTTACAGATAGTAAACTATTGTATTTTTAATTATTTTTATTACGGATTTTTTATCTGAAATATTTGTGGTTTATATATTTATCCATATAGATACATGTATATTTTCGGAATGCACTTAATCAGACGGTTATTTGATACTAAACACGATATAGTTATGTTAATTTTTTGACATTTGGACATTTAGTCAACTACTTACTTAATATATTGACAGTTAACGTACCCTATGACACTGACAAAGACTGAATAAAAGGGACAGAGTACTCAAAACCGTAAAGGATGTAAGCTCGAATACTTCGGCCACATAATGCGCAACCCTAAATACGAACTCCTACAAATAGTAACCAAGGGAAAAATTCAAGGTAAGAGGAGGCCTGGGTGGCCAATGACATCATGGCTGCAAAATCTACGCCAGTGGTTCCAGCTGAGCACTGGCGCATTGTTCCGTGTGGCGGTCTCCAAGACTGAAATCAGCAAGATGATTGACAACCTTCTTTAGGAGACGGCACTACAAAAGAAGAAGAAGATGACACTCAGTATGAAATAAATATTCTAACAATACTACACACTTATACATCGGTTCAAGCGTTTAGACGTTATAATGGAATAAAGAAACGGAAAACATACATAGATTAACCCTGAACACATTACACTCCTTTTTTGTTGGACAGTAGTGTGAAAAGTTAAAAAATTATTACGACTTAAGCAAATCGTGTTAAATATAGATCATACGAGATAATTCTACACTTTGTGTTATAGTATCACACATATGTGTTATAGTATACACTTTGTGTTATAGTACACCTCTCGCGAAGTAAAAATTCAGCATCACTTTTGCGCGCGACATTTTCGCGCGTAAAATCGGCGCGAGTCGACGACCTTGATACAAACGACCATAATTTGTAAACAACTATACGGATCATAAAAAAAATTACTGTAAAATGATCACATTGAAATTTGACATATAAAAAATTATAACCTGGAAATTGGGGGAGTCGGCCGTTGGTCCCGCAAGGGACGTTAAGGAGTCACCGGGAGTACTTAAAGAGACAGTTCATAAAAATATGTATTTTAATAAACACCATGAATCAGTTAAGTTAAGATCACAAGCCTTTTGGAGCGTTTTAACCTAATTTCGTACATGAATTTCTAGCTACCTATAATATATAGCTGCGTAATTATGTTCGTTTAGATTGTGTCTAGGGCTACCTATGTCTATGTCTAGATCTATGGCTTCATATATAATTCGAATCGCTTACTGCAGAAAAGAAACGTTGGTCATTTTTGTGGAAATATGTTTTTTTTTGTTATTCTTATGCTCTTATTTCCTTATTACCTAAGATTACTGGAAAAACATATCGTTTTGGAATCAGTATCTTAGATTTTTCTATCGAAGCTGGAACCATTTGCCGCAGATAGAGGTAATCGTGACATTTTTGTAGCGATCCTGAAAGCAACTCCAGCCATTGCAATCGGCGGCCATATCAGTATTAAAAAGTATTTTAAAAAGTGTAAATAATATGTAAAATAAGGTCACATTTTATTCAAAAAGATAAATATTTTGTATTTAATTTACTATAAAAAAGTGACATTTTCAAAATTGGTTGCTACTTCTTACCGATCAACATGATATTTTTTTAGCAACGGTAAATAAAACAAATTGTTATATCTATAGCTTTGATTACTCGGGATTTTTTTACTGGACAGACATTTTTTTAGTGGTTGAATCAGTACAACGAGGTAAGCAATTTTAGATATTTTTTAAAGAAAATGAAGAAAATAAAATAAAGTTTTTTTTTTTTTTTTGATTTTTTTTATTTTATAAATATTGTGAAAAGCTGTGATCACGATGCTCTATCTAGCGGTAAGTAAAATGTCGCTAATATTGCTTATTTATGCTATATTACCAACCGCTAAATGGCGCAGCGCGCTCAAAAGCTTCTCAAACCTTTATTTAATAGTCAAATTTTGTAATATAAAAATATAACAAAATATATGTTTTTTGGTTTTTTCCAAAAAAAAATTATCAAAAGTTGCTTACTACATTGTACTAATTCACCCACTAAAAAAATGACCGTCCAGTAAAAACACCCCGTATATGTTATTAGATTACTCAACTCCATAGTACGTTTTGGAAACCCTTCTGCGCCGGCGACATACAGGTGCGCTGATAGCATGGTGGCGATCGAGCCTTGGTGGCAATGGAACGTAATCGATCCCATTGTGAACATATTTTTTTTAGGATGTCAGTTATTTCCTTTCTGCCGTTAGTAATTCATTTACGGCATCATTTGTAAGAATTATAATATCACCCTCAATTGGATTGTTTTGTAACTACGTCTAGGGCCTTAAGACAAATGACCTACGTTCCAAATCAAATTCCTATTAGGTAGTCCGAGACTAAGCGGTCCCTCCTCTACTAAGCCGAAATTTGCGGATCCCTTTCCGCCCCCAGCATTGTAAGCCTTCGAGATGATTGAGTGACGCCATATTATATTATCTCCGGTAAATACTTCATTTTAACTACCTGACCTAAACTTGTCTATTTGTTTTAGGCGGCACTTGCGGCGCTATCCTGACTGGTTTATCAGTGGTTTTGACAACGGCGAAATTGAAGTGAATTCTGTTTTTGAAGTAGGTAAGTACATTTCGTCATTTGTAGTTGAATCAAAGATTAATCATATTTACTCCAGTTCAACCTGAGATATCTAACCTTTCAAGTATCCAGTTAAAGTTAACCATCCGTCGAATCAACGAGTATAGAGAAAATTGATGTTATCGCCTATGTATAATAATGAGAAATATGATCTAATATTTTTTTTTATTTTTTTTTATTTATTTAAATCCAAAAAAAAAAATTACAATGTTGACATAAATAACACAGTGTAAAAAAGAGCAAATACTTAGTCATTGTTTGTGAAGCAAAGAAAGTACAGATTTGATGGATTTTATCAGCTCCACTAGACTACAGTCTGTTCTGGAGTGATACCACATTTATATTTGTTACATAGTACATTTTTTTATAAATTTTCGGTTAAAACAAAAAATAAAAATTTTTTGCAACATAATTAAGAAAATTTGAAGAAAAAGACATGTAATATTAGTTAGTAAAGCGGTAATAATAAAAGGATAAAAGGGTAATTACCTACATAGGCATTATAATATATAGATATATTTATATATAAATACACACTTATACATATAAAATATATATTCAACATATATATTCAATATATATATATATATATATATATATATATATATATATATATATATATATATATATATATATATATATATATATATATATATATATATATATATATATATATATATATATATATATATATATATATATATATATATATATATATATATATTCAATATATACTGTATATATACCTACATAATAATATATAAATAAACAAAAATAAATCATTGCAAAAACTTTTCTTTTTTAATATTTTAAGACACAATTTCCATGAGCTGCCTTTCGCATTCGCCTCTACTTTTTCCACGTAACCATTTTGTGACCTCAGCTTTGAAAGCGGTACTGGTTCTCAGCTTCTGCCCTTCGGTGAGATATGTATTTGGAAGTATTGGGGTTGTGTAAATCAACAATATATTCAAAGTTGGAGTATGTTTTTATTTATGGTTACACCATTACAACATCTGAGACGTTAGAAAACAACGAAATCAATTTTCTATATAGAATAATGTGTAGAATGTTATACTATACAGAATCAGCATAAGAAACAGGCAACCTGACTTGGTTTTGGAACATTTAGGAACCCGATACTATCCTATGTTATTAACCGACTTCAAAAAAAGGAGGAGTTTATCAATTCGGCTGTATTTTAAAAAAATATTTGTTACCTCAGAACTCCGTCATTTATTAACCGATTTGAAAATTTCATTTTTTGTTTGAAAGGATATACTTACTACTATTAAAATCCTGATGATAGGATGATAGGATCCTCTGATAATAGGATCCATGAGAAATTGAGGGATATCCTCAAATATGTCATATGAAGTTATAAATTTACTTGTTTGTTCGAATCCGAGGGCAATGCATTTTTTTATGGTAAGCATGACCTGATTCTACACCCAGGGTTGGCTCCCGATGAGGAGTCGAAATTTTGTATACACATTCAGTTATGATAGCCCGTTCTAAGTTTAATCATGACATGGCTGCTGCACCCAGGGTTGGCTCACGACGAGGGGACTCCTCAACGGTCAACAGCACAGACACGAAATTTTGTATACGCATTCAATTATGATAGCCCATTCTAAATGTCATGCCATGACATGGCTGCTGCTCTTTGGAGTCGGTTGCTTTTTTGTTAAAATTTTGTCTAATATTACAAAACTTAACTAAATTATGTTTCGGTAGCGCAAATGATGCGGAAATTAACGTTATGCTCACCGCAAACTGCACTAGTTACTGCAATTGCTATTGCAATACTTTTCGTAAATCTGCTTTTTTTATAGTATCATTTCCTATAAGTTTTACGATTGTCGCTTCTCTAAGACGTAAATGACTCCTCCGATAATCCTGAGTTCGTTGTATCTGTTGTATCTGTGATCTGTTTTTGAAGTAGGTAAGTACATTTCATCATTGTAGTCATTTGACTCATATTTACTTCGGTTTAACCTTAGATAGCTAACCTTTCAAGTAGGGCTCGATATCGATGTCCGATATATCGAAAACATCGATGGTTAGAGATTGATGTTCGATGTTTTTAACCGATTTGTTCGATGTTTTAACCGACTGTTCTGATGATGGGATTCAAGAGAAATTGAGGGACGTCCTCCAGTATCATCATATGAAGTTAAAAATTTACCTGTTTATTCAATTCCGATGACAATGCATTTTTATTAGTAAGCATGACCTGATTCTACATCCTGGGTTGGCTCCCGACGAGGGGACTCCTCAACGGTCGAAAGCACAGACGCGGAGTTTTCTATACTGATTCAGTTGTGATAGCCTATTCTAAATTTCACCATGAAATGGCTGCTGCACCCAGGGTTGCCTCCCAACGATGGAACTCCTCAACGGTCGACAGCACAGACACGAAATTTTGTATATGCATTTAATTACGACAGCCCGTTCTTAGTTTCATCAACAGGACTGCGGCAATCAGGGTTGGCTTCCAACGAGGGAACTCCTTAATGGTCAACAGCACAGATACTAAATTTTGTATACGCTTTCAATTATGATAGCCCGTTCTAATTATCACCATGACATGGCTGCTGCACTTATATAAAAAAATGGAGTCGGTTTTTTGTTTGTAAAAGTGTTGTCTATTATTATTTATATCGATGGTGACATCAATGTTCCTTCGTTGATATTTCTTATTTATGCATTATGTTTTCTTTTGCTCCATATATAAATAATTATATTTCATCATAGTTGATATTTTTTAAAACTTCAACTGCTTGAGCGGCAAAAAGCAGTGGTTGCAGTAGTTGACAGGTCAGCACGTAGCCGTTTCAGCTAGCCTTAATATATAGTATAAAAATATATACTACATGTCTAACAATATTAATTATTAGGCAATAAGGGGGAATTCATAAACAAACGATATTGTTAGTATTTTTATACAAAATCGACCAAGCACCGGTTAAACGACGAATTTCGGAAATAAAATGATTAAATATTGCCTTTTTTAAATTGTTTTATTTTCAACATACTATGTTGAATTATACATAAAATAACTCAGTACATCTCTATTATTGATTTTATCAGAAGAAAACTTATAGGGATTGTCAGCAAAGTGAGTCCAAAGAACGATGTTTTTAAAAGAAATATCGATGTTTAGATCATCTAAATATCGAGGATTTGAAAACGATCTCCGTTATCGTCATCGATTTCCGTTACGATATTGGTATCCATATTAACATCGATGTTTTGCCTTCGATGTCCATCCCTACTTCTAAGTACCTGTTAAAGCTTACTATCCGTCAAAACGACGGGTATAGAGAAAACTGATGTTTTCGCCTATGTATATTAATGAGGAAATGATCTAATATGAGCTTAGAGTTATAGGGTTGTATAATTTAATAATATATTTAAACTTGGAAATATGTTTATATTTATACGGTAACAAAATCTGACACGCAGAATCAACATAAATATTAGACAGCCAGTCTCGTTTTTCGGCGCATTCAGGAACGACACTATCCTATGCTGTTATAAAACTAAACTAAATTATGTTTCCGTGACGCACGTGATGCAGAAATCAACTTTATATTCACTGCAACCTGCATCGTCATCCGCTTTTTCTTATGGTGGAATTTCCCACAACTTTTTACTATACGATTCTTGTTCCCCGAAGACGCAAATGATTCCTCTGATGATCCTGGGTTTGCTGTATCTGCTGTATCTGTGTGTGTTTTTAAAGTAAGTGGGTACATTTCATCATTTGTAGTTATTTCAAAAATTAATAATATTTCCTTAAGCTGTTTATGTTCATTAATTTAAATTATTTTTAATTTCGTTTATTCAGAGAAAACCAATGTACAACATAGCGCGCTCCTCGACGGCTTGCGCACCGTGCTGCGTCAGCCAATCGATTGTGCATTCCGACATCGGTCTGGAAACAGTAATGTTTTCTCTAGAGCGCGGGTAGTTGTTTACCTTACGCCAAATGCTCTTGAAACGACCCTTCGGTCACCCGATCCTGAGTGAACAGCCGGGCAAATCTGCGATAGATTCGGTAGACACCATAACACCGCTAAGTAAGGAAGAGCACCGCGCAAGCGATCTCGGTCCTGTAACCAGTCAAGAAGCAGAAGGTATCCTAAAGGATAATTCCAGACGGAGATATCCTTCCAAATCGGTAGTCAGGGGGCGATGTGGCTCATTGGATTACCTTTCTAGTGGCTCGCCGTAAAGCGTTGGATTCTAGTGGGTTCGTGGCTTTGCTGGACGGTATATTTGTATCGTCTCAAAGTTTACTATGCTCACCCCACGGGATATAAAACGATCATTACCATTAACACTTGCTGGGGTGATGGGCTCACTCGTTGTAGTCGACATGTCCAAATGTATAAGTCCAGAACAGTTTATTCATCATCTTAGCTACTTCGTCATCCCACCGACTCTCCCATATCTGTCCTGAATACAAAGTATTGAGATTATTCTAGGGCCGAGGGTTAATCCATCGTGCTTGTTAATCTTATGTTTAATTTCGGTCTCCAATTATAATATTTAACCCTTCTTCAGGCGCACCTCTGAGCCGCCAGAAATTGGACTTGATGTGTCTGGCAGGCACAGTATTGAAAATGTCAGATAATAACTAACTTTAGTAATAGAAGTGCTTCTAAGTAATCAATGACCTATGTTAGGATGAATACTAAACGAATAAGTAAAATTTAATGCAAAAATAAAGTTTATTAATTGTAAAATTATAAAAAACGAAAAGTAATATAAAAAAAAATAAACAGACATAAACATATTTATTTTCAAACATTAAAATAAGGCATTGTTTTTATTGTAAGGCACTTAAATATAATTAAAATTGGCTTTACTGTATCTGTATAATTACTGTATACTATATAATACATGTATGTATGAAATGCGAACTTTAACATGTAAATATATTGAAAATAACAAGAAACACGACTGCGGTTACAAAAAGTGAGCTATTGTATTTATAATCATTTTTATTTCGGTATTTTATGAAATATTTGAGATTTATGTATTTATCCATATATATACATGTATATTTCCGAAATGTACTCAATCAGACCTTTCGTTTGACACTAATCACGATGTATGTATGATAATTTATTGACAAGTGGACATTTAGACAAGTATTTACCTGATATTTGGACAGTTAGTTTACCCTATGACACTCGGGCAACACACGGATGACATGCAGGTTCTAATATTACTACACACTTCAATGGTTACTTCAACCAGATCAATGGTTTAGAAGTTATGGTGGAATAAAGAAACGAAAAACATACATAAATGAACCCTGAACACATTACACTCCTTTTTTGTTGGGCAGTCGTTTAAAAAGGATGAAGTGATCGGGCGCAATAAGCCTGACACGCACGGATACTTACGAGGTATCATCTGCAACGGGCAAACCCTCCACCGCAGGAGGTTATAGCAATATATCGTTCTTTCAACCTGGAAAGAGCGTAGAGATTAGGGACAACACAGTACACTGTCCAACTACGTCACTCGCTCGTAAGAGGCTTCACCGCGAGGCACTGGTAAGTGAGCCCAGCGGGCTGACCTCAAGTACTTTCATCCAGTTATGGCCGGATTACTCTGACCTCCCAATTGTTGACGGGTTCGAGGTCGCTTGCGCGGTCCTCTACCTAATGTAACTGGAGATTCAGTGCGAATTATCGTGGACCGTGGCGGCCTTTGTCTGTCCCATCACGTGGGATCGGGTAGCCGACCGGTCGTTACAAGAGCGTCTGTCATT
The DNA here is from genome assembly GCA_944548615.1 of Micropterix aruncella. Lineage (NCBI taxonomy): Eukaryota > Metazoa > Arthropoda > Insecta > Lepidoptera > Micropterigidae > Micropterix > Micropterix aruncella. The sequence continues at coordinate 3,721,142 of OX155960.1, forward strand.
AGATCAACAACCACCCCCGCTCTATTGAAAACAGTATGTAGTTTCCAGACCCCTCCTCACCCACGGTTTTCGGCCAGAGTGCACAGTCGATTGGCTAACGCCACACGGTGCGCAAATCGCCCAGATGAGCCCGAAGAAAGACTCCCGGGGAACTGAATCGCCTGCACTCAGTTTCGGGGGGAACAAGAATCCTTACCTGGCTTGAACTTCTACTTGGAGGCTACTGGATGGGTGCTGACCCGTGAGTTGGGCCGACCCATAAACACAGCGGGTTATAGTGGCCCAATTGCACAAGATCCAGTAGCATACATGACCAAGACAATGTTGCTACTCTCCATGGCGTCGGGTAAGAAATTGAGTAGGGGTTCAATGGGCCACCGCGAGTGATAAAAGTACTGAGAGGGTCGGCATCAGACAGTGATCTGGCGAAGAGTGTCAAATAAAAGTTTCCAACGTGTGGCTGTTAGATCAGGTGCGACAGACGGAGGGTTAATAGTAATATGGAACCCTGGTATTGTTACAGACTGGACAGTCATGAATAAATTACCCTTACGTACATTGTACGTTCTGGTAAATTAACATCATCTTCAACCAGCGCCTCTTATTCTTGGCGGAGTCTAGGGCAAAAAAATACTTGTATAGAATTGTATACTCATCGATGAACGTCTTTCTTAGCAAGCACAAGTCACTGAAAGCAGTCAACGTCTCTGTAACGCTTTCATACCCTCAGACGCACAGTGGGATATTAGAACCAAAAAGGTGATTAAAATTATTTTATCGTCTAATATTAGTCATAATAATATTGATATATATATATATATATATATATATATATATATATATATATATATATATATATATATATATATATATATATATATATATATATATATATATATATATATATATATATATATATATATATATATATATATATATATATATATATATATATATATATATATATATATATATATATATATATATATATATATATATATATATATATATATATATATATATATATATATTAGTCTGAATTTTTTGGTCGATATGTTAGGCTATAGAGAGGAAGTATATAGATGAGTATCTTTATTTTCAGCGTTAAATAAAAAATGGAAATTTGTAGGTAAATCAAACCGAAATTATTTCTTCATAATTACAGAAAAAATATTAAACGGATTATTAAGAAAAAAAGCTAAAAGTAAAGTAAAGTAAAGTAAAAGGTATTTATTTCCAATACAACCATACAATTGTGTAGGAATGACAGTAATTAATCTTAAACTAGTTACTCAATTTAGACAAGAGATGATATACAATATATAGCTTTAAACTTACCAATTTACAAAAACATAGACTATATGATAATAGTTTACAACAAAACAATTAACGGTAAATAATATGTATTAGATTAAATCGGTAGATACGATGCTATGTATTTTCAAAATATTTTAAGAAGTCGTTATGGGCATACATGTTGATTTTAAGCAGATAGACTCGGATGGATCTCTTGAAAACCCTCCTCAACCAAAATATCGCTCGATTTTTCATGAGGGTCATCAAATGCAATATCGTAGTTTCATACTGTTCTCAATACTTTGAAACAGTATGAAAGGTTTGAAAGAGGGTTTGAAAATGGACGATGCTTGAGTTCGGGTAAGTTGTGGCCTTGACCGAATTTTACTACTGATTGCTTAACGATAATAAGCGCTAACTTTTTACGTTTCCAGCCTCTCGAAGCTTCAGCCTCGCATATATTAGGTCTTTAGACTCATTACTGACCCTCAAGTGCTGCGTCTTACGTCTTTTACTACATTCTCTAAGGTAATCAATTTTTATGAGCGACCAGCTTTGTTTGTATCGGGTATTTTTGTAACCTGTATTTCAACAGTAACTTGCAAGCTATCAATGTTTTTTTTAAGAATATGCGTTCTGTTCGAAGAACAGCAAACCACCTGGTATTTATTTCTGACTTCTCATATAAAAATTTGCGTAAAACGCTAGCTTTTTTTCTTCGGAAATAGTGGGATCGTGAACTATAATATTTTATATTAAATCTACTTTTTTAGTAAATTCTCTGTCATTATACTTTTTCTTTATATTGGATAAACCTTCAATTGCCATTATTTTGACCGCATAGTAACCTCAATGAGAAATAAAGTTATTTTAACACAAATATCCAATATAACAAATTTGTAATGTGCATCGTATTGCCCAATAACATTAGTAACAGCTACTTAAAAACAGCGAAGGAAATCCCAGCTTGGATCGGGAAATGCTAATATTTGAATGAGATATACTTACGGATGTGCACGACTTTCGACGGTGCAATGTAAGTTTAAAGGTCCTTTTGGAGTCGACTAACGATCACTATTCATCCATATATCTCAAAAATCAAGCTAATCCTTTTGCAACACAAAATACCTCCAATTGAGACGAATTAAAGCGAAAAAAATAAAAATTAAACAAATTGATCACTTCGGCAAAGCCGTGACATTAATGAAGGTGACATATCGAAATAATTCAAAATTCGAATGCTACCAACATGTAAAATATGATACAATTGGCTGAGTTTTTTATCAACGAGCCATTAAATCGAAATAAAAAAAAAACTCTATATGCTTAATGAAATGAAAGAAGAAACTTCAATCTTAATTTCTGGCAGAGGAGTTTGTAATAAAGGCTATATAATGTTATCAAAATACGGTAAAGCAGTATAAAATTGTATAATATTAAAAAATATGTAAAGAAACATTGTAGAAAACAGTATAATGGTTTTATATTTGATAAGTTTTGTAAAGAAATCCGTTTATAGGATGATGTTTTTATTTAAAATAAAATTAGTAACAGCTACTTAAAAAGCAGCGAAGGAAATCCCAGCTTGGATCGGGAAATACTAATATTTGAATGAGATATACTTACGGATGTGCACGACTTTCGACGGTGCAATGTAAGTTTAAAGGTCCTTTTGCAGTCGACTAACGATCACTATTCGTCCATATATCTCAAAAATCAAGCTAATCCCTTTGCAACACAAAATGCCTCCAATTGAGACGAATTAAAGCGAAAAAATCAAAAATTTAACAAATTGATCACTTCGGCAAAGCCGTGACATAAATGAAGGTGACATATCGAAATAATTCAAAATTCGAATGCTACCAACATTCAAAATATGATACAATTGGCTGATACAAAATATGATACAAATATATATATATATATATATATATATATATATATATATATATATATATATATATATATATATATATATATATATATATATATATATATATATATATATATATATATATATATATATATATATATTTATATATATAAACATATATATATATATATATATATATATATATATATATATATATATATATATATATATATATATATATATATATATATATATATATATATATATATATATATATATATATATATATATATATATATATATATATATATATATATATATATATATATATATATATATATATATATATATATATATATATATATATATATATATATATATATATATATATATATATATATATATATATATATATATATATATATATATATATATATATATATATATATATATATATATATATATATATATATATATATATATATATATATATATATATATATATATATATATATATATATATATATATATATATATATATATATATATATATATATATATATATATATATATATATATATATATATATAAATATATTTTCAATAATATATAAAATTAGATTCATGAAAAGTTACTTATCTGGGGTCCTGGTGGACCCCAGATAAGTAACTTTTCATGAATCTAATTTTATATATTATTGAAAATAATTTAAAAAAATTTACACCCTTAAAATAAATATCTAAATATATATATATACATATATATATATATATATATATATATATATATATATATATATATATATATATATATATATATATATATATATATATATATATATATATATATATATATATATATATATATATATATATATATATATATATATATATATATATATATATATATATATATATATATATATATATATATATATATATATATATATATATATATATATATATATATATATATATATATATATATATATATATATATATATATATATATATATATATATATATATATATATATATATATATATATATATATATATATATATATATATATACGGAGCTTATATTGCTTTACAGGTAGCTCCAAAATTTCCTTTAGAATTTTGTCCTAGAATACATTGTTCCATAAATGTAGTTACTACTTTTTAAAATTGAAACTAAGGCAAGGAAAGCTTATTTCTATTTCTGGTATTTATGAGTGTATTATGGCGGTCAGAGACTTTGTTAAAGAGAAAACGGCGCCAGTTGCTTTTTATTATTTAGCCATTAAACTGTTCTCATACACGAAGCTTTTCAAACGTAACAACAATGATCGAACTCAGCAAAACGATAATAACGGTATAAATAGGATAGAAATGAATTTACCGCGTGAAATTTGTAGCACCCGACGTTTCGGTGACATTGCAGCCGCCGTTGTCCAGGATAGACTGAAAGAGCTGTCAATCCGTTGTTTTGCGGGTAGGCCGCATACCGCTGCCGCCACTGCTTAGCGGGCTCCGAGCGCGCGAATTTCGAAAATCCGCCTTGAACACAACACTTACTGTATCCTATCTTAAGTCCTTGCGTTCGGCGTTCGGCGGCGGGAACATTTTAAGAGAGTGTTCCACGTAAACCGTCGTCTCTAGACCAACCGAGACGTCTCTAGACCAACGGACGTCTGTCGACTAAACGCCTTTTTCGTTGTCATTAAAATTAGGGTATGTGACTTGTCATTAAAATTAGGGTATGTGACTTTTTTTTTACGATTCGAAGATGGCGGTCATTTTTTAAAATACCGTTTTAAATACTTTCTAGCAAACGATAATTAAGAGTAAGTCGAGTACCTACACATTTTTTAATAAGTACGGAATATGTCATGGGTAGAGGTGTATAAAGAAAAATATTATCAAATATGACATAACAAAATAACATCATATGACGTATCAAATTAGATATGTGGTATATCAAAATAAAGAGTAAGTAAACAAAAACCTTTTCCTTTATTATATACGCAATATAGAGGGGTCATCATCACGATACAAGGAATAAATTCAATCTCCACATAAACCGACAGCAACTTAGCAAAGTGCGATACAGTTTTATTCACCAAAATGTGTCCTACTATAATAAGATTCCAGAGCAAATGAAAAGCCTCGGAGAGGACCAATTTAAAAAGATAATTATAAATAATTTGGTAAGAAACCCAATTTATGGTATAACCCTGTTGAAAATTCTGAGTTTATTTTCCATGGTGATGATTAATGAAATGTATAAAGTTTTAAACATAATGTGTAAAGTTTTAAACATCTCTTATAATTTTTTTTAAATACGAAGGCACTTTGCTGGATTGACAATAAAATATTTTTTCTTTGATTATTCTAAATAGGATTTGCATTTCTATTTTAATATATTATTCTCCCTGACTCTTAAATCACATTAGTATATTTTGATTATTTGTATGTAGGTAATATTGAATATAATATTACAGCCGTGACAACTATCAAGATAGTTATGTTTTTAATAATTAAATATTAGCATTTAATTTTGTGGTGCATCCAAATGTAGGAATGCCTATTTACTAGAGTAGTTGAATGTATTGTATTATATTGTATTGTATTGGTGGGGGTGAATGATGAAAATATAGTAGATGTTATTCGTATTGAAAAATGTATTACAAAATTATAATGACTAAATAAAGTAATACATACGAGATGCTCGGGTATCGTGAATTATCCAAGATGAAGTTAAAGAGAGATGGCTTACCAGTTAGAGCGTTGACAAAGACAGTGTGACATTCATTAAGACAGTGAATTGTACGTGATTATATATCAGTTAAAATGTTATGTTATCAGTAGGGTAAACTTCTTCGTAATATAAACTGCTTATTGTGAAAGACGCTGTTTTCTTTACAATTATAAAAATGCAAAGCTTGAAAGCCGAAATTATTATTTCTTTGAATGATATTAGTCGTTAGGCGAGTCGACAGTTTTCCCGTTATTAGACGTCAATTGAATGTCATAAATAGAAATGTTTGTTGATTAAAAATGATACATGGTTCATTATAATAAGTCACTACACGTTTATGAAGGGGCGTGTATTTAAGGAAGTAGAATTAAAAACAAAATAATGCGGTCGCGTGACATTAAAGAAAAACTCTAGCAGGCAATTCATATTATGTATTCTTACACGACTGCTCAACAAAAAAGAAGTGTAATAGATTTAGGTTTCATATATGTATGTTTTACTTCTCTTTATTCCACCATAAGTCATAAACGCTTGAACCGATTTAAAAGTGTGTAATATAATTAGAAACGTTATGTCATCCCAAGTGTCATAGGGTACCTTAACTGTCCAAATAAAGTAAGTAGTTGTCTAAATGTCCAAATATCAATAAATTAACATAAACATATCGTGTTTTGTGTCAAAAGAGTCTGATTTAAAACATATATGGATAAATACATAAACTACAAAATAAAACGTAAAAAACGTAATAAAAATAATTATTTATAAATAACGTCCCTTTCTGTAAAGCCGCCGTGTTTCTTATTTTTTTGATGTATTGTTAAAATTTATGTACGCAATATGGATGGGGTGGGTATATTAGGGATCGTATTCGTATCTTTCAGGATTTTTTTTTTATAGTGGCCTTTTTAATGGTTGTTATATAAGAAAAAGAATAAGAATAAGAATAAATTTATTTTCGTAAGTAATGTTCCAAAACATAATTCACAAAGTCTGCCTAACTAGGCCGAAGCCCGTACCAAGGTAGACTCGACTAGGTCACTTGTAATTTTTATATTGTGCTCACACTTATTAAAGTACTATTACTGAGAAAAAGAAAAAGTAAAATAAAAAAAAATAAAGTAAAACTAATAACTACTAAATACGTAGTATAAACTTCAAAAGATATTTTAGTGATATCTAATACTTAATTCATAATCATGTTGAAAAATAAAAAAGTAGTAAAGAAATCAAAATATAACCAGTTAAAATATTATTAAAATAATAATACCTAATAATAAACTACAATAAAATTATAATTGCAATGATAATCAGTAAAAAGAGAATAATAACATAGGGTAATAATAAAAAAATAATAAAAATAATAAAAAAGCCAGTAATAAGAAGTAGTAATTAAAATAGTCATGTTGCTATTCTATAAATAATACAGAATAAAAAGATAATAATAATCCTAGAAGCAGCAAATAAAAAGAGAAGATTTAGTTGTCTGGTTAAATATTAGGCTTTTAATAGAGAATGAGAATATAAGTGTAGTAACTAATAAAGTAAAACTAATAACTAATTAGTGAATTTATTTATTTAGTATCACTTATCTATTTTTCTTAATTAAATTTTATTAATTTACAACTATAAATGTATATATTTATTACATAGCTATATTTTTTTATAAAATTGGTATATTTATGTATGTATACAGGTGGTGGGTCCAAATAATTTATTAAAAAAAAAAACACTTCATTTCTTAAAATTGTATAAAAATATGCATATCTAGAGACGGGCCAAATTATCGCCTAGTTAGATGTGCTATTGGCAGTAAAGGTCATGTAAGACGTGTTAAACCTCCCTATATTAAATATCAAATAATTTATATAATTATTATAAGATTACATGACCAATGAATGAACTATATACCTAATCCTATGTACCTAAATAAAATAAAATAAAATCAACTTTTCACAGAAGTACTAGTAATAATACGCTGGTTAAGGAATAAAAAGAAAATTAAAAAATACATTGTCTTTTTAATTCATCAATAATAATTCATTAGGAAACGTTACTAGTTCTGTGTCTGATGTTGCAAGATCTAAATGGTCACGTCATAATATAAGATGTTAGTCATTTTTATTTCATTATTTTCATAGAAGTAATATTAGTTTTTTAGAGGGCTGGCCGCTTTTTAATAATCCCGGTTAATTTTAGTTCCAGTCAGGCACTCGCTGAATGGGACGTGAAAATACACAGCTACGGTATTCTCCCTCGACTTTCATGCAACGGTTGAAGTAAGTGTATAATAATATTATTATATCCTTCACAGACTTTACTCAGCGGTCATATGAGCATAAACACGACTCAGTTATTCCCAACGAGACGTTTCCGCCCTCGTGTTCATATTCCCAGTTTCCCCACTCACATATTCGAGCGTCTTTCACAGAAAATGAAGCTTTCCAAACTAAAAATCAGTGACGAATCCGCTTGTCTGCCAAAATGATACGGTTCGTCGAGGATAAGACGAGTAAGATGGGACGCTTTAACGTCGCATTCACTAGGGTGGAACAAACTCGCTCAAATAATCGATAACGCAAAATATATTTTTGTAAGACTATTTATAGAATATTTAACAATAATTACAAAGTATTTAATTATTGACGATTTCAAATGTTTCTGTCTAGACGCATACATTAGAGTTAAGAGAAATCCTTGTTTACTTAAAAGATACAAAAACTAGCTTTTCGCAAACTGAATTTTACACGTTCATTGTTTATTGCACGAGTACCCAACAAAAAATCGCTCCAAAACTTTTCTGTCACGCAGCCAGGAACTTAGTTCATCTGAATATTAATATCATAAATCCACCATACTACAACCCCCTCTAGCGCCACCCTTTAACCCTCGAAAATCGAAATCGAAATCGACTTTTTCGACTTTTCGACTTTTCGAATTGTGTGTCTGCTGTTAACCGAGGCTGAGGAGTTCCCTTGTCGGGGGCCAACCCAGGGTACATCAGCCATGTCATGGTGAAACTTGGAAGTTACAATATAAATAAATGCATATACAAAAATTTAGGTCTCTGCTGCTGAAATATTTGACTTAAAAAAACCGTAATAAAAATAATTACAACTACAATAGTTCACTTTCTGTAAAAACAGTTGTGTTTTTTATTTTTTTTTATTTTTACTTGTTTTATATTAATCATAGATGTCATTTATTATACATTTTTTTATTTTTTTTTATTTAATAACCATTTTTTTAAAATACAGCTTTGTGTAAAATCCAGCCAAGCCTAAGGCTTACCTGCTGGAGATTATGATAGGGTGACTTTCAGTGCAACTTTATTGGCCTTTTTGAGCATATTATGATATAGCTGCTCCATTATCTGCTACATTACTAAGGATTAGTCGGCACAGAAAGTCACCCCCTTAATAATATTTACATAAAAAGATGAACGTACTTAATGCTAAATAAAAATAAAATAAAATTTGAATCTTATTCGTATTATTAAAGTTTACACTTGTGTTTCACTTTCACTTATTTTAAAGCTAACTATTTTTAATTCTTTTTTTTTGTGTTTTTGTAAATTTTTTATAGGTTTTTAAATTTAGAGGAATTTTGTTGAATAAATGAGGGATTAACCAATTCAATCTTCTTTTCCCATAAAGGTTGCGAAAAGGAGGGACATAATAATAAAGATGGCACAAAATATTTTAATATCGTGTATACCTATATCATAATAAAACACACCTAATAAAATCATAGATACATAGCTACTACCTAATATATTATATATTAGGAAAGTTTTTATACGCCCCCTTGAATATTTTCACACTTGGTGCTGACTTTATTAAATCGTTTATCTTCCGATTTCAGCCAAGCTTTCGGACTTTCTGAGAGAGTGATTTAAGTATACATAGATTGCGTTATCTTGTTGGATAGCCGTGGAAGACACCGTTCACTTTTCTGTTGACTTAATTCTTCTTCGCGTAAACGGCGATTTCCATGATGTATATTAAGGGTACCGTTAAAATATCTAATTCGCGAAAATAGTATCTCGCTGAAGTGCCCGGATACACTTGAGCAATTGTGTCTGTGTCACAGTCTGCCGTGCAACCCCACAGTTCAAATTCATAAGACATAACCGCGTGTACAAATGCAAAACAACATGATCTGAACGGTGTTTATCGATGATCGGTGATAACCTGTAAGCGCGTAACAAGCACGTCCCAGTTTATAAGCACAGGGCGTCGACGTGCAAGTTGCATCGGAGGCCGTCCACATTGACTTGAAGTCTGCCAGTTTCTGTTACTGCAAAATGTCATTCATATTCATATTCCCGAGGCATGGTCCTCGGGGAATCCCGAGGTTTATCACTCCTTCGGTGGACGTTGCGGATGTATCCTGTATAAAACCTGGTTAACAATCTGACCTGGTGAAATGAATTTGGGATGCATCACTATTCTGTATGCCTCTATATGTCAAAGCAAAAAAAAGAGGAGCAGACGAAACATATTTAACCCTAGAAATATAATATTATGTGATATACATGAAAGATTAACGTAATTTTAAGTGTTTACGTATTATTAATATGAAAAATCAAATAGGTTTTTTTTCTGATAAATGAAACAAATGATGTATTTTTTATATACTTGTCATTATTAATTATATAAAAACGAACCAAAACTTTCAACTGCTTTAAAATTTTTAACTAAATATATTTATATAACTTGTGCTTTATCACAAATCAAATATTTTTATTAATTATTCTATATTTTAACATTTTTTAATAAGTAAATGAGACACCATTTATTACATACGAATCAGATGAAATTTTTAAATCAGTCTAAATTAGCTTTAAAATATGTACATACATATTATGCTTTCGACATACAAGTTTTTCACATTTACGGCAATATTTCAAAATTGGTGGAACTTTCCTCAGCGACATGTACACCTCGCGGTAGTTCTGAATGACGAGTGAGATGTCTGGAATTAGCTATGTATATTTGCTAAAAGCAATACTTTGCTCATTATGACGAATACCTTTCTAAGGTTAACAAAAAAAACATAGAACAGATACAATTGTCCCAGAAGACTCCACAGCAGACTGACACAGACAGGTTTAATCGAAGCTCTCCTAGCGAAAGAATCACCTACTACGAAAAGACCGCCCAACGCAACGCTAGTCCGGGTATTTTTGGTTATCCCCATGTATATCGATATATCTTAAAAATAATATCGCTAAACGCCCCTCCATATTTCACCCCTCCGCGAGAGCTTAAGGGTGCGAGCTTCCTGGACGCGGACACGGACTACACGAGATTAAATTCCAGAGATGTCTTTGTCGGGACGCTAACCCACATCGGTCGTCTCGGCACGTCTTTAGTCCAGGCCAGAAACGGTTAATGTCATCTGCAGATGTGCCGCCCATTGGCGAATTTTCTGCCACCAAAACAATTTTCACGCTTCAAACATTCCGATCACGAAGTTGGGGATTTCTCCCTTATCATTTTTATTGTAAATAATTCTAAGACCGTACTTAAGTACACCCGCTACGAATACCATACTCGTAGATATCCAAGGTATATTTATATACCAGGTATACTCGTATATATCAAAGGATCTTTACCTATGAATTTGGCTTTCTACAAATGATATTTAAGACCAATACAAAATACAAAATTTTAACAAAAAAAAAGACTTTTTTTTTATATAAAAGCAGCAGCCATTTAATGGAGAAACTTAGAAAGGGATATCATAATTTAATGCGTATACAAAACTTCGTATCTGTGCTGTTGACTGTTGAGGAGTTCCCTCATTGCAAACCCTGGGTGCCGCAGTCCTGTCTTGGTGAAACTAAGAACGGGCTGTCGTAATTTTTTATTTATTTTATTTATTTATAGTATTACACAAGTTCGTTTGTACAGTTTACCATATCATGTTGTATATATATATATGAGACGTTAGCAAAAAACTGATTCTCGAGGAGATAGAGTAATGAATAAAAGTCGCCTAACTAGGCCAGGGCCTGTTCTAAGGCAGACTTTATAAAATATTGTTTAGATGTATCTAATCAAATTACTAAATAATTATTATATAAAAAAAAAATAAAAAAAATAAAAACAATTAAAAACATAGAACAGGCCCTGGTCTGTTCTATGTTTTTAATTATTTAACGCATATACAAAATCATATCAATTAAACGCATATACAAAATTTTGTGTGTGTTTGTTTGTTTGTTTATACTCTTTATTGTGAAAATGTCACAATGGGCGGATTTATTGTCATATGACAATCTCTTACAACCAACCCTACCATGATGTGTTATATGTGCGTGTAACATGTATGTAAGCGTGTGTCCTGTTATTGCATTCGATCGCCAGAATTGAAAATGCAATTCCGTTGATTTGATCCCACCGGAAAGTGGTGACCCAGCCGGGAATCGAACTCGGGACCTTACAAGTAAGATCACGCGACCTAACCACTATGTGTATGCGCGTATGTGCTGTTGACCGTTGAGGAGTCCCCGCGTAGGGAGCCAACCCTGGGTGCAGAGCAGCAGTGTCATGTTGAAACTTAGAATGGGCTATGATAACTGAATGAGTACCTATACAAATTGTCGTGTCTGTGCTCTTGACCGTTGAGGAGCCCTCTCTAAGGGAGCCAATCCCGGGTGCAGCAGCCGTGTCATGGTGAAACTTAGAAAGGGCTATGATAATTGAATGCGTATACACATTTTAGTGTCTGTGCTGTTGGCCGTTGAGGAGCCCCCTGGTCGGGAGCCAACCTTGGGTCATACTTACCATAAAAAATGCATTGTCACCGAATCTGAAACAACCTTTAAATTTTCAACTTCATATGATAATATTTAAGGATCTCCCTCAATTCCTCGTGGATCCCATCATCAGAACAGTATTTCGATAAAAAGGGAATCAATCTGGAAGTATATCCGTACGCTGAAGGAGAAATGTTCATATACTTGCTCTACTCTATTATGCACCCTACCAATCAACACCATTCTTATATCCGCAGCTCTTCAAACCACGGCATCGTAGCTCAGCTAGTCTCTAAACATTTGCTAAAAATTCCTCGTCATAATAGTGATCCCTACTCCTAATCTTTCTAATCTGGAACGATCTCCCAGCAAATATACGAAACTCGCCTTCTTTAGAGTCATTCAAGACTGACCTCAAGAAGTATTACTGTTTACATGAATGCCCAACAAAAAAGGATTATAATGTGTTCAAGGTTCATCTATGTATGTTTTTAAGCTATTGCATAGCTTTTATCGCGGGCCTAGGCCAGCGCGGCGACCGAATGAAGAAATTTCTTAACGAAAATTAATGATTTTAAACTGATAATTACGTCTAAACGAGTACTGCTTACGATTCGAAAAAAATATATGTTAAACAAGAACATTTTCCTAATATTCTTAGCTTTGAATATTTTAGATTTTGTTTATATTACATAGTGTAATTAATTTGTAAAATTAGGTCTAACCGAACACAAAAACGACTACTACGCAAATACTATCTGGCGTATTAATATGAAACCTGCACCATTTTAAAGATAATTTAATTATCTATCTTTTTATCTACGATTTTTTTCGAATAATTCGGTTTTTTTGCTTTATTGAATAAAAAATTCGTGCGCGGCGCTCTATCGAAAGACGTTTAAATTATTCCGAATCATTTGCTTCCGCAGCCGCAAATGATTCGGAATAATTTCAACGTTTTCCAATAGAGCGCAGTTATCTGATATCAGAAAAAATTAAATAAATAAATAATTATAATTGCATAAGTTGTTAAAACAATGCTATGCAATAGCTTTACCGTGGCAGTCCCCGAGTGCCACACGTATTTTTTTCGTTATTTATTCCACTATAACGTCTAAACACTTGAACCGGTTCACAAGTGTGTAATATTGTTAGACTCGGTTTGTCGTACTAAGTGTCATAGGGTACTTTAACTGTCCAAATATCATATAAGTAATATCATATAAGTATAAGTAAGAGGTAAATATTCAAATGTCAATAAATTAACATAAATATATCGTGATTTGTATCAAATGAAAGGTCTTATTGAGTATATTCCGGTAATATACGTATATCTACATATATGCGTAAATACATAAACCACAAATATTTAATTAAAAAAGTATAATAAGTTAATTAATAAATACAATAGCACCCTTTCCGTAACTTCGGTAGTGTTTTTTAATATTTTTAATATACATACTTGTCTACGAAGTAACCAGTTCTTCCCTTTCTCTTTCCCCCTCTCCCAGTTTCTTCTCCTCGAGTATTCTTGGAGTCAAATATAGTAGTTTGTAGTTTACGCAGAATAACGTATTTGTTTAATAATCTTTTTTTTCACAACCCTCTGGCATATACCACTGCACTGAATCATTATGATAGTTGCAAGATAGTTTCATGTGCAAATAAATAATAAACAAAATATCATTTTCGGTGAAAAATAAAAAAAATATATAAAAAAATAAAATTTTAATTATTGATTGATGTAACGCCTACATCGCCTACATTAAATAATCATTCATCCCACCTACTTCAGATCTGTCTCTCTCGGTTTCTGCTTGTAAAGTTATAAGGGCAGTTATATGTATATAGACTTATTTCGCTCGTATCGTACGTCTTCTCGTTTTCAATTAGCCAATTAAGGGCACTAATTATCTGGTCGTTTGATATAAAGTCTAAATCGAGTAAACAAATTAGGCCAAGCATTAGCGAATCCATTAAAAATATGGCCGTCTGCAAGCTGAAAGTTGACTTACGACCTATAATGGGTGTCATTATTTTACGAGAAACTCTATGAAGTTTCCAGACTGTGATAGCTTAATATTCGGCGACTGAGCATTTTGGCATATTTTTTGATTTATTATTATGTAACGGCAGGTAGAATTATAATATGAAATCAAACCAATTTCAATTCTAAGAGATTGTAATTACTAGCTAAAGATTTCATTTCTAAATTGTAAAAGAAGAAGCTGGAATAATTATAGTTGTCTGAATGCCAGCAGCTACTTATTTGGTTTTGTTATTCGTGTTGCTACTTGCTACTATGCTATAAAGGCTTATAAGCTTTAACCATTGATAACTTTACCATATTAATATTAATTAATTAATTAATAAACTCTTTATTTGCACTTAAAAAGTATACAAAAAAGGCGAGCTTATTGCCACATGGCAATGTCTTACAGCTAACCTAAACATAGTGGTACATGCGCGCATTGTGAAAATAAAGATTATTACATAACATACAGACAAGTGGAAGAATTTAAGACTAATAGTGCCCGAGGAGAGGAAATTGGGGGAGGAACAGGAGAGAAAGGGAAGAACTGGTTACTTCTTAGAAAGGTAGTAATTCTTAAGGTGAGTCTTAAACGATGGTAAAGAAGGCGAGTTTCGTATATTTGCTGGGAGATCGTTCCAGAGTCTTGCACCATGGACACAGAAAGAATAGGAATAGAAATCACTATTATGACTCGGAATTTTTAATAAACTGTCAGAGGCTGACCGAAGTACGAGACCGTGTCACAATATTACAATTGTGTCATAGAATTATTTTCTTTTTATTTAGAAATCGTATGTTATTATATTAATTTTATTTATTTAATTAATTTAACAATTCATTTACAGTGCACTAATAATCATATCAATAAAAAAAATATATAATTAAAATTAAAATTGAACACGGCCGACATGATTTAAGTACTGCTGCTGCCTAACTAAGTGCCAGGACTTGTTCCAGGGCAGCTAGCTCTCTAGTTTTTAGATCACATATATTCGGCAATTTGAATAAAAAATAAAAAGGGAAAGAAATATATGTATATTCCCTTCACCATTACAAAGTATAACTAATAATCACCAACTAATGATCACAATAGGAAATAAAACACAAAAAATAAATAATCGTGTTATTAAAATAAAATAAAAAGACAAATAATATCAAACAATAGTCACCAAAATTAATGAATAAGTAATAGTAATAAAAATAAAAGTCAACGAAAATAATTATAATATTGAAAATTGTCAGGGATAAGATTTAATGATGGTAACTTTTATTTTATTTTATTTTATTTTTTATTTTTATTTATTTATCCTATATTTTATAGTTACATGAAATAGATTGCGTTAATTTTTTTAACACATTAAAAAAATACATATGATAAAAATCGCGAAAGGGCATTACTTGTCATGATTACATCACCCCACTAGGTATACGCCTGTGTTGGGGTGATGGATACAAAGTTCTGTGGTATTTGCTGAGCCTGTACGCCTTGCCTGTTGTCCTTCTTCCGTCTCATAAAAAAAAAAAAAAAAATACGTGTGGTACTCGGGGACTGCCGCGGTAAAGCTATTGCATAACATTTTTAAGAACTTAAGCAATTATATTTATTTATTTATTTTATTTTTTCTGATATCAGATAACTGCGCTCTATCGGAAAACGTTGAAATTATTCCGAATCATTTACGGCTGCGACGTCTTCCGATAGAGCGCCGCGCACGAATTTTTTATTCGATAAAGCAAAAAAAACGGATTATTCGAAAAAAATCGTAGATAAAATGATAGATAATTAAATTATCTTTAAAATGGTGCACGTTTCATAATAATACGCCAGATAGTATTTGCGTAGTAATCGTTTTTGTGTTCGGTTAGACCTAATTTCACAAATTAATTACACTATGTAATATAAACAAAATCTAAAATATTTTAAGCTAAGAACATTATGAGAATGTTTTTGTTTAACATATATTTTTTTCGAATCGAAAGCAGTACTCGTTTAGACGTAATTATCAGTTTAAAATCATTAATTTTTGTTAAGAAATTTCTTCATTCGGTCGCCGCGCTGGCCTAGCTAGGCCCGCGATAAAAGCTATGCAATAGCTTAAAAACAATACGTAATATAATTTTGCATAATATAATATAATATAATATAATACTATACATATAATATATATTCAATATAATATAACATAACATATTACAATATAATATAATATCAAATTGTATATTAATTTGTGTATATTAATTTGTGGATATTTTGCCTGGTGTCATGTTTTAGCCAGGAATCAATTTTGGCTTAAAAGATAAAGAAGACTTCGGCACATTCATTTTTAAATCTTCATCTAGCATATTAACGATCCTTGGGGCTATGTACACAAAATGCCTCTGCCCAAAAGTGATCTGCATTCGAGGGACGTCGAAATGTATAGTTCGAGATTGCCCCGTGCAGATTGTTTGCTGAGTTCTTATTGCTATCTCTAAATTAGTTTGATACACCGAGCGCCGTTTTCACGTATAGTTGTGGTACATCTAGCACGTTATAATTTTTTATTTTATTTATTTATTTTATGTATAAAATCCACTCATGGATACAAAACTAAAAGTTGATATCATAATTTTACTATTGAAATTGAAGCACATAACTTATATACAGCAATAATCGTATGCTATCGATTAATAAGAGCAAACAAGGTACCTTACCGCATTTAAAAAAATGTCATTAAAATTTAAAAAAAAACCGGTATCATACCTCTTCTTCATCATCAGCGCGTATTCGCCCACCGTTGGGCATACGCCTCTCCAATCACTCTCCATCCGGATCGGTGTCCAGCTGTCATCGGACCATCGGGCCGGTGGTTTGCCCACACTTATTCTGCCTAGCCGGGGTCTCCACTCCAAAACGCGCTTGCTCCACCGTTCGTCGTGTCGTCGGGCCACGTGGCCGGCCCAAGCCCAATTCAGCTTGGCCACTCTTTGACCACGTCGACCACCTTCGTGCGCTGTCTGATGAGCTCGTTTCGGACTCGATCGCGTAACGATATGCCGAGCATGACTCGCTCCATGTTACGCTGCACCACCTTAAGCTCGTGGATCATCCCAGCAGTCAGTGTCCATGTCTCACAAGCATACTTCATAGCCGGTAGCACGTACTGATTAAACACTTTTGTTTTGAGCGATTGGGGAATTCTGGACTTCAGCACGAAGCTCAGCTTCCCGAAGGCTGCCCATCCCAATTTTTTACTTCGATTTATCTCTGCCATCATCGAGTCCCGGCCGAGCTTAATCACCTGTCCTAGGTAAGTGTACTCCTGCACCTGCTCCAGCGGTTGTCCATTCAATGAAATGGGATTCGGTGTGAGATCGGCTTTCGTCATAACCTTATCATAGTACGGCTTATATTCTGTATCATATAATTAAATAGTATTTACTTGTTTGATGTAACGCCTACATCGCCTACATTAGTCTACGCCTAATAGCCTACATGAAAACGGTATCATATATTTTCAATAATTTCGTCTTGATGGTCGACATTTGTCGATATTGACAATTTCGACAACTTTTCACTATTCTAGATAGTGGCTATAATAAGCGCGATACTTTATTTGCACTCAAATTTCAAACTATTTTGTGTACTTCTCTTCGATGCACCCATTTTTAATCGCCTACAATTCCTTTATTTTCTAACAATAATTTAAAATTATATAATTTTAAACACGTAAACCGCTAAGATATCAAGAATACATACAACTACAGTTGTATGTCCTTATATACAACTATAGTCCTTATTAACACACTAATTAAGATATTATTCTCAGAATTCTAAGTCCCTTTATTTTACTTTCTAGCATTAATAATAAAGGGGTTATGAATTATTCAATTCTCATATCACGTATTTTTTTATCATACTTTAGCATAGTTCAGTATCGTATTTTATGAACGGAGTACCAATAATAATAATAATATTAAAATATATTTAAATATCTTATTTCATTTTTTATATCTGTTGTAGAATTATTAAAACCTCATTTTTATATAAAGAAGTATTTTTTCACATTTTTTGTACTCCACATTAATATATAAAATCTTCAATACCCGTTCCTTCCTTTTCCCTTTTCCAACCCTAACAATAAGCACAGTGCCATATTGGAGATTTAAATCATTGAAACTATGATTGAAAATATGTCATTGGCAAAAAATATTGTATTTGATGTAATTGCATTATTTTTTGTAGCGCTCTAAGTTTCCTTAATAAATAAATATATAAATAAGACTGTTTTTTGTCGGAATTAACGTTAGTTTGGTTTTCATTGAGCACTAAGATATTACTAGTAAATCCCGTTTTGATTTATTTCAAATATTTACAATAAAACTTCAGAGAAACATTAATTTAACTTAGAAGATCACTTTAAATGAATTAAAAAACAACAACTCCAGTTCTAATAATTCAGTATATATTCAGCAGTATATAACGACAAACGCAAGGCAGCATTTCTCAAATCCAAAGAGGAAGCCCGGTTCGACAAAAACCGTTTTAACTACAGCAAAACGGTTTTGTCTGCCGCCAAGGGAAAAATCCAAATCCCGGAAGAAATGGCCACGGAATATTTTTCGACCACGTATGAGGACCCAATGCGGCTCCATAATTACAGCCCTCCGCCGGGCATTACACCTCCGCCCCTGCCTACGGTAGCTTTTGCTTCTCAACCTCCATCTCTAGATGAGATTCTTAATCAAGTAAAGAGGAAGCCGTCGGGCTCTACTCCGGGTCCCGATGATATTCCCTATTTAGTATACAAAAAATGCCCCTGCCTTCTGCAATATTTAGGATCCATCTTCCGAAATATATGGAATAGCGGTGTAGTCCCACAGAATTTTGGACGAGCGACAGTCATCTTAATTCCGAAGGTCCCAGTATGCACCGGACCAAAGGACGCTCGGCCCATTGCTCTCACAGACACTGTGGCCAAAATCTTTTTTAGCATAGTCCACACGAGGATGAGCGAATTCATGCACCGGAATGAGTACCTTGGAGTATCAGTTCAAAAAGGCTTCATGCGTGGCGTCTCGGGCTGCCTCGAGCACAATTCTCTCCTGGCTGCTGCCATCAAGGATGCGAGACAGCACGAACGCCAAATCAATGTATGCTGGCTCGACCTAGAGAATGCCTTTGGGTCAGTCCGACACAGTCTCCTCCACTTTGCACTCCGCTGGTACAACTTCCCACCAGTCGTGCGTGACATTGTAGCCTCCTACTACAACTGTCTGACTTTCCATGTTAAAACGCAAGAATGGACTACCCGCTCTATACCATATTCAATTGGACTATTTCAGGGCTGTTGCCTCTCCCCGACGATTTTTAATATAGTTTTTAATATACTGCTGGAAAGCCTGACCCAGTTTGACAGGAAGTGGGGCTACCGTTTTAAAACAGACGGCCAATACACCTCGTCGTGCCTCGCTTTTGCCGACGACCTAACTTTCATCACCAGAAGCCCCAAGCAGCTTTCCCTGCTATTACAGAAAGTGGAACTTTTCTGCGACTGGTCAGGCTGTATAAAAGTGAAGCCCTCCAAATGTTTTTGCCTTGGACTCGCCCGCATGGGCACAAAATTTACATACTATGACCCCAAATTGGTCTATAAGGGCTCTAATATCTCCCTTATAGACCTTAACAATCATTTCAAATTCCTCGGCAGAAAAATCACCCATCAGGGAAAAGACGTCTCGGGCGATCATGTTATAGAGCATTTCAAAAGTTGCCTGGCGAAAATAGATGCCTTGCTAATTTCTGGCCCTCGTAAGGCCTGGATCTATGACAATTATCTAACGTCACATTTGTCATGGCCCTTTCTTATTTACGATTTTACCAAAACCCAACTGTCCCGTCTAGATGCGCTGGTCACAGCTAGGTTAAAATCCTGGCTGTCCTTAGCCAAACCAGCTGACCCCTCGACTCTCTTCAGGTCCAAACAAAATTTTGGGCTAGCGCTTAAACTGCCCTCTCTGCTCTACGCCAACTCCAGAATAACCAAAAATACGATTCTCTGCAATTCCAAAGATCCGGCAATATCGAAGCACGTAATAAGTGGCCGTAGTGATTCAAATGATCTACAAGCCCGCGTAGACTTCCACAAAAAGTTCCTTACTGGAATCAGCCAGAATGGCACTGGTCTGGGGTATGGCAGTACAACCACGAGCGACGTGGACTTGAAGAAGTCTCTTTTGCGGGTAGATTACGACAGCAAGAGTATGGCTCATGCTATTGGCCTTCAATGCCAGAATGATTGGACAACAATTGGGGACTTTTGCATTCCGCCTCCAATGCACTGGAAGGTAATGCTCTATGACTGGACGCCAGAGATGCTGAAATTTTATTTGAATGCCTTTCAGCATACACTTCCAGACCCCAGTAACCTCGCTCGTTGGAGCTTTGCCGAGGATAGTTCTTGTCCCCTCTGTAGCAATACCCCTTGCACAGCTAGACACATTCTAGCTGGCTGCAAGGTGGCCTTAGATCAAGGACGGTACACTTACCGCCATGACAAAGTTCTCTCAGTGGCTCGTGCCAACAAGGGTTTGACAATATCCTCCAAACCCCCAATACAGTTTGTGCGGGATGGCTCTAAAGGCAAAAAACATTTAACTACAAAACCTTTCTCAATAATCGAGAAAGCTACAGATTGGATTCTGGAGGTTGATTCGGTCTCTAAGCAGTATAAATTCCCTGAAAGTCTCGGATGCACAGCCCTCCGTCCAGATATAACTCTTTACTCTCTATCTCGGAAGGTGGCTCTTATTGTAGAATTAACTGTTTCATGGGAATCAAATATCCCAAAAGACCACGAGTACAAATTAAATAAATACCATGATCTTGCAAATGCCGTAACCCGGAACGGCTTCACTGTTCACCTTCACGCGGTGGAAGTTGGCGCTCGTGGCCTGCCAGCTAAATCTCTATTCCACCTCTTTAAAGATCTTGGCCTTTCCAGAAAAATAATCAACTCTTTCTTAGAAAAATTATCTAAAACTGCGATTTGCGCATCTCAAATTCTATGGCTTCGAAGGGGGAGTGAATGGGTGGCAAGGTGCACGCTCACATGTGGCAAGACAGCTGTCCTAAACCTACCACAGCCGGTTCGTAAGTCCGGAATCCACTGCTCACCCCCCAGAAGTGTAAAAAATAGTATTATGATGGGCCCGACTCCGGTCGGTGAATTCCATGGCAGCTCCGTTTGTATTTATTATTAGTAAATATTCAGCGGCGCTCCCAAATTATTTCCCTCCCAATAATAATTAATTTCCAAGTTTCACTTCCCTTGATTGCTGCCATTGACATTTCAGATTGATTTCTTTCCATTTGGAAACGAGTCCTGTTGTAGCTTTTAATGAGAATTATTCACGATTTGGTGTAACAATAATACTCCCCGATACTCAACAAAGTAATTTAAAAAATCGGAGAGAAATATGTATATTGTATCTACTTTTTATAGCCTGCGATTGGAAAAGCAACCGGAGATAGATTTCTCTTGCTATATTGGAGTGCGCAGCTTGGAGTATTTGATTGTTCTGGGTCTTTGTGTGGAATTTTAATAACGCTTAGTCGGAGTAAATTCACCCTAAATTCAAATAAACGATCCCGATACAGACAAAATCAATTGTCACTTATTTTCAACAAAGACAAAAACAAATGTTATAAAATGTAAATATATACATATTTCAAATAGAATAGAAACGAATTTACCGCTTGAAATTCGTAGCACCCGACGTTTCGGTGACGTTGCAGTCGCCGTTGTCCAGGGTAGACTGAAAGAGCTGTCAGTCCGTTGTTTTGCGGGTAGGCCGCATACCACTGCCGCTACTGCGTAGGTTATAACTGTGATTGGGGGCCGGGCTCGGAGCGCGCGAATTTCGAAAATCCGTCTTGCACAAAACACTCGCTGTATCCTGTCTTGCGTCCTTGCGTTCGGCGTTCGGCGGCGGGAACTTAAACTTCAATAAAGACGACGGTTACACTCTCTTCTACGTGGAACCCTCTTCCTAAAATGTTTCCGCCGCCGCACGCCGAACGCAAGGACGTAAGACAGGATACAGTGAGTGTTGCGTGCAAGACGGATTTTCGAAATTCGCGCGCTTCGGGCCCGGCCCCCCACCACCGTTATAACCTACGCAGTAGCGGCAGTGGTATCCGGCCTACCCGTAAAACAACGGATTGACAGCTCTTTCAATCTACCCTGGACAACGGCGGCTGCAACGTCACCGAAACGTCGGGTGCTACAAATTTCACGCGGTAAATTCGTTTCTATCCTATTTATAATGTCAAACAACCGCGATAGTCTTCGATTTTATATACATATTTCACTTCGAATTCTCGAAATTACTTTGTTGAGTATCTTGGAGTATCAGGGGTTCGGCACACTGGGCCTACGTACGCAACGTCCGCAACGCTTGATGACATCTGGCCCTTGAATTTAGATGTAAGCAGACACACTAATCCCACGCAACGTTGCGTAGTCGTGTCGGTGTGTCGGATCCCTCATTGTTACTCCAAATCGTGAATAATTCTCAGTAAAGCAAGATCACCCGGTTAGACTGCCCGTGGTTCTGCTGCGTACTAGGGTTGACAAATTTCTTCGAAAAAAAAAGTTTTTTTATTTTATTTTTATTAACTCATAAATTTACTGAATGTCATATAATATCTTGAAGTAAGTAACTAATTTTCTTTTAAGTGGCATCAAATGCTTAAGTAATAGGGTATCAACATTTTATTACACGACTGCCCAAAAGGAGTGTTATGTGTTCAGCATTCATCTATGTATCTTTTCCGTTTCTTTATTCCACCATAACTTCTAAACGCTTGAACCGATTTAGAAGTGTGTCGTATTGTTAGAATCGTTCTGTTTCCCGGAGTGTCTTAGGCTACGTGCCGCGACCGCTTGCTCTCATATAATGAGAAAGCAGCGACTTTAATATAAATCGCTTTGTTCTGCGGTGCGTGTTGATATTCATCATTTGACAGTTTATTTTATTTTTCGTTCTTCCTTTTCGCGGCCGTCAGGAATAGATCCGGTAAGCCTAGTAACGGAGATAAATATTTGGAATATTAATTAACAAAATAATTATACAAAGCGTTTAATTATTACAATCCACAAAAAAAACAGATTCTAAAATAACCGTCTTTGGTTCTTAAGAATTTATTTCAATCCAATATTTTGGAAAATTATGAAACTACGCAATTGTATTCGACAAAAATCGTGTATGTATTTATGATGAACTTACTTCTACATAACTTCTAAACGCCCCAACCGATTTAGAAGTGTGATGTTGCTAAAATACTTGTCTAAATTTCCAAGTGTCAAATGAAAGGTCTGATTGAGTACATTCCGGAAATATACATCTATCTCTATGGACCACAAATGTTTCATAAAAAATCGTAATAAAAATAATTACAAATAAAATAGCTCAATATTAACTGTTCTTATATTTAAAAAAATGCACAATTCATTTTTTTACTGGGAGAGAATCATAGTCTGTCTATATATTTTATGTGACGCTAAAGATTCGTTCCATAAACACATCAGATATAGGAACACATACAGCACGATTTTCAACCAATTTAGTGCTGTTTCATTTTTTTTTAAATTGCACCACACTGGCCTGAATGCTGTTTCTCGCAGGTGCTACTTGGGGTCTAAAAACGACCTACAACGACGCTTAATTTTGAACTGAACTAATTTTGGTATTCCCTTTCATGGGTCCTAACTGGAGCGTGCATATGTAGAGTCTATCACGCGCTTAAATTGATGTTAAGCACCGTCTAGACCCTTTTCGTATTCCGTTTCTTCAAGTGTCATGGCGGATGGGGCTTGTTCGTGGTTAAAACGCTAAAAACGGTCTAAATCGAGCAATCTGCGTCAGACAGCCGTGTAGCTCTTTTTTCTCACCAGATTTGTAAGATTTTTTGTAGCGATTTCAAAGATGTTTGCTTAGCTAATATTAGCTTCTAAATCAAAGAAAGGACGATGAGCGCCGATTATTTGCCTTGAAAATTCTGTGTCAATATTTTTGTAGATTATGAAAAATAGCCTTATATATATTTTTTAGCTTTGTATATTGTATCATAAAAAGCCTTGTATATCTGTACATTTTAAAACAATCGAATACGTAGCAACAATCGGCTTGCGGTGACGAGACGACGGTTTGCGGTCGAGCTAGTGACCGAACTGTTAAAATTAAGACCCCGCTTTGAAACGGCCACAGACAAAACGAAAAATATTAAGATTTAAAAACGTCTCCTAATTTTGATGAAATGGGATACCAACAAAATAACAAAGGTGCTTAAGTTCATAATGTTGAGCACCAGTTAAATTTAAGCCTAAGAAAAGCGGAATAAGGTCGATTAGGGATCCTAGTTAATATTGTGACGAACTAGTCGTCACGGGAATCTACTTCCATAATACATAATAATAAAATTCATTATAAATCATCTTACACTTCATCAGAATTCAATCGGAATAGAAACGAATGCCATACTCGCATCATGCGATTAAATAACGCACACCCCTAGTCGGATTCACGGCAAAATTGCCAGTCGATTAAATTTAAACTGACTGGATCGGGTGATTAATTCTATACCCCCTTCTCTTGGATTTTGACCGCGGAACAGGGCGGACTGCTCGTGGCCGCTGGGGGCCAAACCCCCAGCGGTCCCACATTTTTCTGCAGACCAGAGCAGCGGTGCCATGCTTATATTTTGTCTGAAGTTTCAATAGTTTTGCCGGCCAAATAACCGGATAATATCACTGCGCCAGTCCTGCATTCAAGCCGAATCGAACCCCAGTCTCCGTGGGACTTACCCTCCATTACCAGGCGAGTTTTTAGGGTTCACGTTCTGACTCCCCAAACTTTTAAAACCCCCAAGAGTTCAGTTTATAAGTTTTTATATCTCACGTTAAATAACCCAATCAAATTAAACCTAGTGCAAGAGCGCTCTCTACGGTTCGACTTAGCGCGTTTCTCTTTTAACATTTAATTAACATACTATTAAGCCTAGTTGAGCGCGAAAGAATCTAAGGATTCGGCGCGTAGTTCCCGTGAAAACCGTAGTGCGATCGGGGAACACGCTCCCTAATAGCCGGCGGCAACTAGATCGACGGAGCGCGGAAGCGCCCGCGCCGGTGGTTGTTGAGGATTCTCACCTTAAAAAGCCCCTTGTTTTAAGTACTATAAAAGCATATTGATAGAGGTGTTTCCCAAAATCCATCCGAAATTCCCGTATTAACCTTAATCGCAGACCTACCGTGAGTTTACCAACCTACCTACCGTGAGTTTCCACATACGCCCTCGGCGATCTCTCCGCTTTGAAGCGCTTGCAAAGGCATTAGAAATCCTCCCGATACATTCATATAATTAAATTAAAAATGTTTTTCCGAACAAAATTTGTAATATTCGCATAAATAAACCTTGTAGCATACATTGAGTTTTCTTAAAGGGTTGACCTCTCACCTACAGAGAGAATTCACTTCGTGATTTACGATATAAATGGTATAAGGTTAAGAGTGCCAAGTAATATATAAAAGTAACTGCCCCGAATTAGCGTGAAGCTCGTCCGCTACACATCGATGCGAAATCTGCCGCGCGGTGGCGGCACTAGCGCAGCGATCTGACAGCTCCGATCGCGCGCGACTTCACGGCGGTCGGATATTCATTTTATTTTCAGCTCCAGCGATAGGCCACGGTAAAGTACGTGTTTTATTCCTATTTTTTAATTTTTCCACCTTCCTTTCCATAATCTTACTCCCCTTCTCACAATAGAAGCAAGGCTGTCCTTCTCTCCAGAAGCTCTCCTTTCCTCGCGCAGGATTCCTCGGGTTTTCCACGACCCTTTCCACTTCTGCGGCGTTCAAGGTCAGGCAGCGACCACGCCTGCTTTTTCTCGTAGCGTCCCGATTCCCATTCATCCAGGATTCCCGTGGTGGCGCCCACATTCACACATTCACGAGACTATTACACCTTTTTTCCACGGTAATCCTAAAACCCACGAAAGACATCTTTTTCCCATGACCTAACAACAGGCCGTTTTAATCGGGTAACGTTACAATATTTATCGGTTGTCGGCCTGTCCGGGCAAAAAACCGGACTGTCCGTTCGAAAATCGGACTTTAGGCAACCCTATGCGTCGCTATATTATGAATTTTTTAATTAGATACTTCTGAAAGTATGGCCAATTATCCCACAGCATCTCTTTTATAAGCCATAACACCAGCCCTGGTGTCTCCCTCACCGCCCTTTGCGCCAGACGGCGACGTTTTTATGAAAAAAAGAAGCGATAAACTGAGTAGTCAACAGGACAACACACCCAATTTCATTAGTTTCAGGGAGAGGGAAATTGCTCTCATTATTCGGCTCTCGGTCGACTAATTGTTCGCCCTGAAAGATAGCTCCCTCGAAGGAGTAATTAACTAAGATGGATTGCCTGGCAATTTCTTAGCCGCCTCGGCGGAGGACTGCATTCACATATTGTAAATTATTCCACGCCCCCAATGTTTCAAGACGTTGAAATTAATGGGTTTATTTCATTAGGTATCTGATAAGTGGAGATTAAAATTTGGCGCGAACCTAATACCATAATTATAAAGCATATTAGATTGCCCAAGGCCTTACTATGATATGGTAACCAATATTTAATTAAAGGTTTACAGACGTCCTATTACATAAGCGTTTTGACTTCGGTTTCTCTTCGGTTTCTCGCCCCAAGCTGATTGTTGCCACGTCTTCGATTGTTTTAAAATGTACAGATATACAAGGCTTTTTATGATACAATATACAACGCTAAACATATATACAAGGCTATTTATCATAATACACAAAAATATTGATACAGGATTTTCAAGGCAAATAATCGGCGCTCATCGTCCTTTCTTTGATTTAGAAGCTAATACTGAGCAAACATCTTTGAAATCGCTACTAAAAATCTTAGAAATCGCGAGAGAAAAAAGAGCTACACGGCTGTCTCACGCAGATTGCTCGATTTAGACCGTTCTTAGTTAAAACCCCGAACAAGACCCTGTACATCTTATCAGATTTGGTTCCTCCGAGTCAGGCCTCTTGATGGTTCGTTCGGGGGTGCCGCAAGGTGTTAATCTCTCTACGATTTTGTTTCTCGTTTTCATTAATGATTTGCCTAAATTTGTAAAATATAGTCACTGCTCTCTATTTGCTGATGACGTGGAAATGTTTCATCAAATAACGGATGCTCGAGAAGCGATAAAATTACAGCAAGATATAGATGCACTTTCAATGTGGGACTCTGTCAATGACATGGAATTCAACACTAGCAAGTGCTCGGTTTTAATCATCACTAAGAAGAAAACACTTTGCTTTTTTCCATACACAATAAACGGGTCAACCGAGGTGAGGGACCTAGAAATTACATTGGATGCGCAGTTGAATTACCGTGCACATATTATAAATATTTGCAATCGTGCTAGCAAAATGGTCGGTTTTGTTATTCGTATCTTTATTTTATTTATTTATTTATTTTATTTATTCCTACATAATTAAATTTCCTATAGCATATCCTACTAATATTATAAACGCGAAAGTTTGTAAGAATGTATGGATGTTTGTTACTCTTTCACGCAAAAACTACTCAATGGATTTTGATGAACTTTACAATAATATAGCTTACACATCAGAATAACACATAGGCAATAATTTATAAAGATATAGTGTGAATTATCTAAAATATAACGATAACTGTCAAGTAAGTAGGAAAAAAATATACGAAATTGATATTCGAAATTTAAATTCTAAGCGTCAACATATATTTTGAAAATTTTCTCCTACTATCCTACTAATATTATAAACGCGAAAGTTTGTAAGAATGTATGGATGTTTGTTACTCTTTCACGCAAAAACTACTGAATTGATTTTGATGAAACTTTACAATAATATAGCTTACACATCAGAATAACACATAGGCTATAATTTATAAAGATATATGGGTTTCTATCATCATTATCACAATTTTCCATCACCACGCCGGTGAAACCGCTGGGCGCAGCTAGTTTTACATAATTTAGTCGTACATTTAGTTTTGTTTTCAAAAGTTCAGATATGCCAAGACTATATGACATCAGTCGAGCACGCCGCGACGAGATTTTTTCAAGGCAGATTATTCGGAAATAAGCGCTGAACTTGTAAAGGAAAATATAATTAACCTGGATCATACCGAAATTGATTGTGCTTGGAGCGAATTTAAGGCGATCACGCAAAAGGTCATACATGTCCCAGTACCGAAAGCTAAAACTAATAGAAAGCGTTATAATAAGCCTTGGATATGCAATAACATATTAAAAATGATCTCAGAGAAAAAACACCTCTGGAGCATGTATACCAGCTGAATAGATCCGATGAATCTTACCAAAAATATCGCAAACTCAATAATAAAATCATAAATGTCACTAGACGGGCAAGACAAGATTTTGAAATGAATATAGTAAACAGTGGTCAAAAAACTTTCTACAGTTATGTTCGAAAGCAAGTGTCCTCAAAAGTGTCAATGCCCATTGCACTAAAACCTGAATCGTTCACTTGTCATCACAACCGATCCATACTTGGTTGCCGATACTTTTGCTAAGCAATTCCAAAAGTCCTATGTCAGAGAACCAGACACCCCAATGCCGCAGGTAAAAGTACAGAAGGTACTGAATTTCATCGAAGATATACAATTTACCCCAGAAAAAGTTTCAGAATTCTTGAAAACATTTGACGACACAACTTCAATGGGACCAGATGAAATT
Source organism: Micropterix aruncella (assembly GCA_944548615.1). Taxonomy (NCBI): domain Eukaryota; kingdom Metazoa; phylum Arthropoda; class Insecta; order Lepidoptera; family Micropterigidae; genus Micropterix; species Micropterix aruncella. Next base: position 3,750,645 of record OX155960.1, read on the forward strand.
CCAGCAATATTTCAAAAAAAATGTGCGCCCTACATATGTAACCAGTTGTCTCATATTATGAACATATCATTTAGCAATGGAAAATTACCGCAAGATTGGAAAATAGCAACTGTTACCCCGATATACAAAAAAGGTGACAAGTTATGTGCTGCAAACTATCGACCTATAAGTTTGACTAGTATCATTTGCAAAACCATGGAAAAAATCATTGCTCAAGAAATCAGATCATTCCTGAGCCAAGAAATGGTAATATTTGATGAACAGCATGGGTCCACGCAACGACGGTCCACTGTGAAAAATCTCTTGACATGCCTCGATAAATGGACAAGCGACTGGAACGAGGGATGCCCGACTGATGTTGTTTATTTAGATACGAGAAGGCATTTGACCGTGTACCTATAAAACGTCTGACTCACAAGATGGAACATTTCGGAATCCGTGGAAAGCTACTGGCGTGGATGCAAGACTTTCTAACTGGTAGGACGTTCACAGTGAGAGTTGGAGAATGTCATTCTGAACCGCTTAAAGTCGTCAGTGGAGTCCCCCAAGGTTCAGTGCTGGGTCCTATTGCATTTGGTATATTCCTGACTGACCTAAAAGCAATTATGGAATTAGATTTTGCTCTATTTGCCGACGACACCAAGTTTTTCGCAAACCCACTCATAGCTCACCAGAACATCTAAGTCAGCCTTAACTCTACAGTGCAGTGGACCAAGGAATGGCTGCTTTCTCTCAATGCAGATAAATGCACTGTCCTACATATCGGATCTAGAAATCCACGGCTAGCATATACGATTGAGGGGAAAACAGTACAGTCAGTTATGACCCAGAAAGACCTCGGCATCACTATCTCCTGGGACCTCAAATGGGAAACCCACATAATCGAAATAGTTAAGAGAGCAAACTCACTTCTATATTTAATAAGAAAAGATTTTTCCACTATCACCAGTGAACTTTTCCTCAAGCTCTATAAAACCTACATTCGCCCGCTCCTCGAATACTCCTACCAGGTATGGAATCCTTACTTTCGGAAGGATATAGAGCACCTGGAAAGAGTTCAGAGAAGAGCAACAAAGTTGGTGCTATCGCTGAGGAACAAACCATACGAAGTACGACTGAAAGAACTTCGCCTGACAACATTAGAGGAACGTAGGCAGCGAGGAGACTTAATAGAAAGCTACAAAATGCTTCACGGTTATTACAGTGTGCCCAACCTCGAGAGCATGTACATATACCCTGAACACCAATAAGCAACTGCGTGGACACTCGTTGAAGCTAAATAAGACAATTGCAGCATCGAACCCCAGGAAATATTTTTTGACAAATCGTGTAGTGGATGCTTGGAATGCGTTGCCAGAGGATGTGATCAGTGCTATCTCTGTCAATAGCTTTAAAAATAAACTGGACAATTTTCTTAGTGCAAAACAGTCACAAGTTTAAAAACAAGTGCATGTGATATACACGCATCAGCCTTAAGCTGCTAGTGTATAATATAATAATAATAATAATATAAAAAGTAGAACCCTGGAAATTTACTAAAGGTGAGCCTTCGGCGGGATTTTATCACCTAACTAGGCAGAGCCTGTATTGAGGTGATATTTAGTACTGCGTTCATCTATCCGGTGTAACGGTAATTTCTGTAATCTTGGGAAATCCTACAAGTGTATGTTGTATAACTATTATAGTATATATATTACACAAAATATATATATATATATATATATATATATATATATATATATATATATATATATATATATATATATATATATATATATATATATATATATATATATATATATATATATATATATATATATATATATATATATATATATATATATATATATATATATATATATATATATATATATATATATATATATATATATATATATATATATATATATATATATATATATATATATAGATATATATATATATATATATATATATATATATATATATGTATATATATATATATATATATATATATATATATATATATATATATATATATATATATATATATATATATATATATATATATATATATATATATATATATATATATATATATATATATATATATATATATATATATATATATATATAGATATTTATATATATATATATATATATATATATATATATATATATATATATATATATATATATATATATATATATATATATATATATATATATATATATATATATATATATATATATATATATATATATATATATATATATATATATATATATATATATATATATATATATATATATATATATATATATATATATATATATATATATATATATATATATATATATATATATATATTAAATTAAATGAGATATAATATATATGGGAGATATATGAATACAGTCACGAGGCTAAGGAGATAATAATAACAATAATAATTAAAATAAATCATCTGTGCACCTATTTAATAACGTTAGTTACTAACTACTCACAGTACTGCCTCGTCGAGTGTTACAACCATAATGTTACCAGTCTTTTGTAGTGAGCGTCATTTTGAATGATTGTAGCTTGGCCTAATTTCGTGGTAAATATGTTATGGTTTTTTCGCTAGGTATATATAGTGTCTTTGTCCAAAGGTCGATCTCATTTTTGGTTGTATATGTCTGTTTTTATATCTTGTGTCGTGTCTATGATGGGCGTTACTGGTCGGCTTGCGGTTGTCCCATTGGAGTTCTTTCCTGTAGCATATCAAGACCTGCCGCACGTATAGCTGTCTTGCATCCAACACCATGCAAACAGTTTAATAATATTCATGTAATGTTTTTATTGTATAATTGTTTAGTCTGTAGCATACTTGAATATAACTCGGTCATCTGGTGTACAAGTGACAACAAATACATTCAGATGGTAGAGAGTATTCAAAGAAAATGTTTAAGATATATTTATTACAGAAAATACAATATTTATCTATACTTGTTTCCGTCCGATTTTGAGATATGTTTCCCGAATTATATTTGCATATAAATTAATTCAAGGAACTATTTATTTGCCATAGATACTATCTAAGTTTGAATTGTACGTACCGGTAAATTACCAGTACGTACAATTCAAACTTCCAGATATAACTATTTACTCCCTATCACGGAAGATCGCTCTTATAGTAGAATTAAAAGTTCCATGAGAATCAAAGATCACGAAATAAGACCACGAGTTTAAACTAAATTAATGCCACGATCTCGCAAATGCCGTCACCCGGAACGGCTTCACTGTTCATCTTCACGCGGTGAAAGTTAACTCTCGCGGCCTTCCAGCAAAATCTCTTTTTCGCGTCTTTGAAGATCTTGGTCTATCCAGAAAAACGCCTTTCTATAAAAAGATATCCAAAATCGCAACTTGCGCATCTCAAATTCTATGGCTTCGAAGGAAAGCGAATGGGTGGTAAGGTGGACGCTCACATGTGGCAAGACAGCTATCCAAAACCTACCACAGCCGGTTGTTTGTCCGGAATCCACTGCTCACCCTCCAGAAGTGCAATAATAGTATTATGATGGACCTGACTCCGGTCGGTGAATTCAATGGCAGCTCCGTTTGTATTTCATTATATTTAGATTATGATAATACCATAGCAATTCTTCGACACGTCTATTATTCTTGTATAAGGGTCTTTTATCCGACCTCAGGCCTTGTATGGGCGATCTGCCAATCCTACATATTTCTGTGATGAACGGGTCACGATTCGGAAGCAATTAGACCTTATTTTTCGAAATGTTTACTCCATAAATCGTAAATGACTAAAAATATACTAAATCGATATTTCATAAAAGCAGAAACCGATTTTGTGATGGCTTATTGTGTTGTTTGAAAAAAAGTCGACGAAATCCTTTCCTAAGTGGGTGGATCATTAAAGCGCACATAATTAATTGCTCAAGGAGAAAAATGTAAAAAGCTCCTTAGGACGAGACGGAAGTCTATAATAGCACACCGCGACAAAGGAGTGAGGGGTGATGGAGCGGGTGAGGGGGGGGGGGGGGGAGGAAACGAAAGGTTATGTCGAAAAAAATACAAGGCCTTTTTCAAAGCGATGGGAATGTGTTGGTATCATGGGTTTTGTGCGTTTGATTTGTTTATGGTGTAAGCATTTTATGCTGGGCATCTCATTTTACTCTTGTACTGCAGAGTGCAAGAGTAAAATGTGTACTGCAGATTACAAGACTTAAAATCTCATTTTACTTTTACACTTTGATCTAGTGGAATAAAATTCTGTTATGTTTTAAGGTGCTAAAACAGATCCATATCGAAAATGCAAAAGAAATGAAAATAATATGTGAAAATTATCTAATTAAAATAAAATAGCCAGGGGGGAAAAATGACATCATTAGCAACAAAAAAAAAACAGGCAATTTAATTAGACAAACGCACCCAGTACCCATTCTGTTTAATTTATAATCCTGTGACAAGATGGAACACAAATATGTCTAAAACCACACTGAGAAAAATATTGGATTGATTCTTACATTACTATTTTGTTATCACGGTTTTATAGAGAATAAATCGTAATTTTATTGAATTACATGGATTTTTATTGAAACTCCATTATTCGATTATATGTATCAACATTTTCCTTACGGTTAATACGGAAATAACAGTATACTGTAATTTCAACATGATTTATGTGTCCGATTATAACCGTACGTATGTCATGTTAGAAGCAGATCATGTTAGAAGCAAGATCCCAAGGTCGCGACGAAATGAAATAACATTATGTTTTAACATTACGACACGGTAACAACCGTCACGTCAACACCGTTACGCGTAATGTTAATTCATACGTTTGGGCTGCAGTCTGAGTTATATAAGAAATCCTTGTTGAAACATGCGTATTTCCGTGTATTAAATCGTTATATTTTCTCCAGTGCATTTGGGCCCTTAAATTATGCATTTATTTGTTTATGGGTCAATCCAATTGAATTCACCCAGGCAATGTTACTCAACATTTGTCATTTCTTTCGATTTTGTTCATGTGTAGGTATATATAAGGAAACAGTGACAAAACACTGTTCGAAAAAATTCAATGCCACATTTTTTTGGCAGCCATTTTAAAATGACGGCTGAGCAAATTTTAATGAAAAACTAGTGGAAAGATTAATTGCTAATCTATTTATAAAGATATCGAAATAATTCAAAAGCCAATATATTTGGCATGACATGAACATTAGGAGTATATTTTTTAAATGATTGTACCAGCATGAAAAAATACGTGTGGCATTCGGGGACTGCCGCGGTAAAGCTATTGCATAGCATTTTTAACAACTTAGGTATGCAATTATAATTATTTATTTATTTTATTTTTTCTGATATCAGATAACTGCGCTCTATCGGAAAACGTTGAAATTATTCCGAATCATTTGCGGCTGCGGAAGAAAATGATTCTTAATAATTTACACGTCTTTCGATAGAGCGCCGCGAACGAATTTTTTATTCGATAAAGCAAAAAAACTGGATTATTCGAAAAAAATCGTAGATAAAATGATAGATAATTAAATTATCTTTAAAATGGTGCAGGTTTCATAATAATACGCCAGATAGTATTTGCGTAGTAGTCGTTTTTGTGTTCGGTTAGACCTAATTTCACAAATTAATTACACTATGTAATTCAAACAAAATCTAAAATATTCAAAGCTAAGAATATTAGGAAAATGTTCTCGTTTAACATATATTTTTTTCGAATCGTAAGCAGTACTCGTTTAGACGTAATGATCAGTTTAAAATCATTAATATTCGTTAAGAATTTTCTTCATTCGGTCGCCGCGCTGGCCTGGCCCGCGATAAAAGCTATGCAATAGCTTAATAAGTAAAACTCGGAAAAAATATCAATCGTTACCTTTTAAGACCATAATTTTTAATGGCGGAAACCAGACTCACTAATAATATGCTATTCTTGTGTTGAATACTTACTTAACTAACTGCAGTCAAAGTTTTAGTCCTGAGAATGCACTTCTTTTTTTCCTAAGCTTTTCAAAAATGGCCGAAAACCGCTTAACATCAATTTTCTCAGGTCAATATCTAAAAAGGGACTGAATGAAAACGAGTAAGAATTTTACAGAAAGTCCTTTATATACATAGGAATATCTCACAAAAAAAAATACATATGACTGAGACCCGACTGCGTTCAGAGCAGCGGTTGGGGTAATTTTATTGAAAAACTTGGTTCGCGGAAAGTTTAATTGCTAATCTAATTTATAAAGATATGGAAATATTTAAAAAACCGTTAATGGTACTATAATTTAAAAAATATACTCGTAAAGTCCATTTCATGATAAACATAATGATTTTTTAAATTATTTCGATATATGTATAATTAGATTAGCAATTAAACTTAAACTAAAAAAAGTTAAAGTTAAAGATTCTTCCAACCGCTATTTTAAAATGGCTGCCGATAAAAAAAGGTATGGCTTATAATTAGTGTCACTGTCTACCTATAGGGAACATATGAAGAAAAAAAATCAAGGCAAATAAATAATGTGGAACAACAAATTTTATACATATATTGGGTGATTTAACCCCTGGGTGGCCACGCACGCCAATCGGCGTTTTTCGTATTATCCATATTATATCCGTACCTATTTATTAAATTATCGGCTTTATTTCTCCCTCCACTGCGGTAAAAGCCTGTCATTAAAGCATGCTATTGAGTAAGCCACCATTATAAATATTACCTAGTATGCTTGCACACACCTTCTACAAATAAATTTTTGAGGGTTTCCGAAATTTAAATGAAGTCAATGGAGACAAGAAAAAGACATGGAATATAATAAAGGATATAGCTTTCGGAAAAAAAGAACAGCCCAAAATTAAAGCTATTAAAATAGGACAAGAAGTCCGCTATATTGATCAGTATCCTCAAGAGACATTAAACTTTTCAAATCAGTACTTTGCGACTCTTGGGGAAAAACTGGCAAAGCTTATACTCCGAGATATTGACTCTACTGAGGACATGTTATCAAACTCAATAAATAGTCAGCGAAAAAGTAAATCACTATTCATTTTCACTCCTACTTACACAAACGAGGTTAGCAGAATAATTAGGAACCTAAAAAAATGTGCCCCTGGCTGTGACGACATTCCTAGTGACCTCGTGAAATATGCGGAGAACTGGATTGTAGAGCCTATCGTTCATATAATTAATTTAAGTTTTAAAACCGGAGTTTTTCCTCAATGCCTTAAGAAGGCTAAAGTAATACCTATCTACAAGTCTGGTAGCAGTGATGATATTAGCAACTATCGGCCTATCTCCTTACTCAGCCTGTTTTCAAAAATAATTGAAAAAATTGCTAAATCACAGCTCGTTAATTTCTTGGACACCGAGGGCCTTTTCTCCGAACATCAATACGGCTTTAGACAAGGTCGAGGGACAAATGACGCCATTTATTTCGTTACTCAATCCGCAGCAAACTTTATTGATCAAGGTAAAAAGCCATGGCAGTTTTCCTCGACCTGTCTAAAGCATTTCATACTGTTTCACACGCGATACTAAAAAAAAGGTTATTGGATATGGTATACAAGGATACGCGAATGACTGGATAACAAGTTATTTGAAGGATAGGTCACAGGTTTTAGTGATCGACGACAAAGAAAGTGACAGTGCTGAAATATGCTTTGGTGTACCTCAAGGCAGTGTACTTGGCCCTGTTCTGTTTCTCATGTACGTCAATGATTTGTGCGAATTGCCTCTTGGCGATAACGCAAAAATTGTCTCCTTTGCTGACGACACGGTCCTCCTCCTGGAAGCAGAATCATGGGCTGAAGTACTCGTAAAGGCCCAAAAGAGCCTGGATAGTGTGAAAGCATGGTTCGATCGACATGTCCTAACCCTAAATGCCTCAAAAACAAATTTCAATACGTTTGGTTTACGTCCGGTAGTCATCACACCTCCTCCGTCATTAATAATCCACTCTTACCACTATAATAGGCAACCAACCTGCACTTGTTACCATATTCAAGAAAAAACCGAAGTTAAGTATCTGGGCGTCTTAATAAACTCAAAACTGAGCTGGGATAATCAAGTAGTACAACTGTCCTCGAGGTCTAGGAAGCTGGTTTTCGTATTCAGAGAATTACGCAACGTCCTTTCCAAGAACTCCCTAAAAATGGTTTACATGGCCCTATGTCAGGGTTTATGGGTGCACGGAATAATAGCGTGGGGAGCATGTGCAAAATCTGTCTTGGATCCTCTAGTGAAAGCCCAAAAGCTTCTGTTGAGGGTAATCAATAGAAGGCCCCCACGATATGATTCCAACATGCTTTTCCAAGAAAGTAAGGTATTAGATAAACGCCAGCTGTTTGTGAAACAATCACTCATGTTCTTCCATCGAACCCTTGATAAACGACCACGAAGCCAGCAACACAGAACTACAAGAGCATCTGCAGGCTTGAATTATGCCGTTCCACGAGTTAATTCATCATTTGCCAAAAGACAATTAAATTTTATAGCACCCAAAATATTCAACCGTCTTGATGACGACATAAAAAAAAATTAAAGTACCTTTTTATTCAATAAAAAAATAAAAAATGGCTTCTTGACGATATAGGTCGTTCAAGGACAGAGAATGATCTTCTGCAAATCAGTGTATATATATGTATATGTGAATGCGTATCTATGAATATATTTATATATGTATGTATTTAAGTATATGTATCTATATATGTGTATATATATCTATTAATGTATTTATATATGTGTGTATTTAAGTTTATGTATCTATATATGTGTATATGTATGTGTACGAGTACATACGTCAGTTATGCTTCTCCACCCAAGTCTGTAAATCGTATGCCCAGATACAGGCTATATTCGGCCTAGTTGGGCATGCGCTGAGCATGGTCATTTGAATGTGGGTCGTCGTTTACTTCGTAGCATTACTTAGTATGACCATTTTATGAATTCTGCATGTTATGTTTAAAATAAATACATAAATTTAAAAAAAATATAATACTAACAATCTGGATGTCTTGGAAAAGGGCTGGCACTTAAATACATACAGCATTATAACAATAATAAAATTTAAACATAATATCCAAAGCCAATGTTGTTTATAATTATATATATATTATACTAGCTGACCCGGCGAACTTCGTACCGCCTAACAGTCAATGAATGTCGTGTTACAGATTAGCTGAACTTAATTTATGATTTTATGAAAGTAATACAATGAATACAAAATAAATATTAGGTTCACTAATTTATTGAGATAATAACATAAAAAGATATATACACGTGTAAAAATAAAGTATATCAATTGCGTGTCAGCAAGACATGATTGAATTAAACTATTTACATATTGTGCAGCATGGGATGCACTCGGTTTAATTCTCTTCATTGAAGCACCTTGTGATATACGACATTTTTTGATTTTTTATCAGGCGCAAGAACAAATAAAGCGGATGATTTGCCGACACGTCAACATGCCACTTACTACTGACCATGATAAAAACACCGATTTACATTTTGTATGGGAAAATGTTTTTTCCTATATTTTAATTTTTCGTCAACTTTCCAATTTTTGATTTTAATAGTTATTCTGCTATTCGGGACGGAGACAAATAGTACAAATAAAAAACCATGAAAATCGGTCGAGCTGTTCTCGAGTTATAAGTGTTCGAACAAACCCGACTTTGTTTTATATATATAGATATATATATATATATATATATATATATATATATATATATATATATATATATATATATATATATATATATATATATATATATATATATATATATATATATATATATATATATATATATATATATATATATATATATATATATATATATATATATATATATATATATATATATATATATATATATATATATATATATATATATATATATATATATATATATATATATATATATATAGAAGGAATACAAAGTATTCTACATAATACAAAAAAAAAACTAAAAATAATTTTAAATTTAAAAATAAGTTCTCTGTGTGTGCATTTGGGTATTAGTATGTGTTTGTACAATGGAGAGCGTATGTGTTTGTGTATCTGTAGGGTGGATTGTGGATGTGAGTGCATGTGGGAATGCGGGCTCCTAATAACTTATTTAATTTGATCTCCAGCTTTTTACGTAGTTCATTAACAAAGGACCGACTGCTGTCGTGCTTAAATATGTAAATTTCGTTAAAGCCTACATTGTATGCATACAGAGCACGCGGCAATGACGAATTGGCACCGTAGTTTGTGTTGCAATTTGCTACGTGAAAGTTAATGGATCGCGCGTGCATTGGCTGTTTCTTCATATAAGCCGAAAAGCCCGGCTTACCTTATCTCTTAAAAATATTCTTTAAAAGGTCGCTAAAGTAATATATGAATTTGCGGGCGCCTATTGCTATCTAGCGATATCTAGATCGCTCCACGCGACAAAACAGTTTATCTACAGAGCGACAATTCGCTGCAATCTTACCGAGTTCAGTTCAGCTAGTCATCTCGCTCACACACATGGGCCTGCAATGGGGCTTTCAAAATCAGTAGTCCTCTCATTTTAACCTGTGGCAAATTATGCGAAACGATATATGTATCTATACGACTTTTGTATTGATGAATAAGCCAGGCTTGCGTTATGAAAGTAGAATGCGAGCGTGTTCCGTGTTTAGTTCGTTTGTTTTGAACAAGTGTGAGACCAGATTTTTTATTGTATAATTTCAATTGATTTTTGGTTTTTATTGCATGATAAACGATGGAGGAAATTGTCCCTTGTGATGAATTTTGTCTTGACTTGATTTTACTCGCTCAAGCAAATAAAACTACATTTCTTAAAGCCACCACAGGTATGCGACTGCTGATAAGTATTGTAACGCACTTCGCGTTTTCCGATTTGCTTTTCCACAATTTCCTTCCACAATATTCATTCACTTCAGCGATCGATGGCGCGACGTGTTCATTTTTGACAGTTCCGACTTTTCGCGCGCCTGACCAATCAGAAGCGAATAGTGACGTCTGCAATGATTCGATGAGAATCGTTGCCAGAAACAAAGGAGACTGTACGATGTTCGGAATATCGCCCAAAAGTGGTTAATTATTATTTATAGTTTTTGATTAATCTTTTGGTCATAATTCCTAATTATTTTGTTAGCTGATAAATTTACATTCAGAATATTTTTAATTATTCTCTGATGGATTTGTGGAATGTAGATTGACAGCATTCGAAGGTCGTTGGTTCCTTTACGATTTTGGATTCCGGATTTTAAATTAAGGATAGTGCAATATGGGTATTTCATCATAGTTTTCACTATAAATAAAAATCTATTTTATTGTCACATGATTTTAATATTTTAATATAACGCAAATCAAATGTCGAATTTGATTTTAAAAACTCGCGCGTATCGCATAAGGGGTTTCCTTGCCGGAGACCGCCAAAAGTTTGGCGGTCTACCAGCCAAAAGATAATTTGGGTCATTTTGAATCCGACTTGATTCCGAACGAGATCCCGGGGAGTCTGTGTGTGATTTAGGACTATTACCTGGTGAGTTTGCTCGATGTTAGAACTATTAAGTGACTTTTATTTGGATCGTTTGACGATGTATCGGAAATCAACGACTGGACTGAGGCGATAGTCGCTGTTCCTTTCGATGATCCGTTTTCGTTCTTGGCGCGATCATATTGTAATGAAGCCTTTCTACGGCTGCAGGGATCTCCACGGAGGATTTTGAAAACGGCCTTATTCTTCGGTGGATTAATTCTACAGCGGCCTTATTCTTCGGTGGATCAATTCTACCGCGGCGGTTGCGATCTGCGCTGCGGATTGCCTACATTGACTACCGCCACATCGTGCTACGTCCGCCTTCTCGCCCTTCGAGACAGGCGTGATATTTGGATACTGCGCTTATCCATACCAACCGAGTCTCGTATCGTACCAGTACGATAGTTGCGGAGGATCGTACCGTCAGCGCGCCGAGCGGGGAACAGACGTCAGCCCTGGTGTTCGCCGAAATTCAAACCCTTCCACTACCTGAACCATCATTTTATTGTGTTTTAATGTTTTAACCATTTTAGTTGTAAATTTTATCTATAATTGAAGCAAGAACGGAGAGCCGACCCTGAGTTCTTCCCTCTCCGCTGACTAGCGTTTTATTTATTAATTTTTACATTGTTTTTAAATTGTGCTAAAATTTATTATATTTTACATCTGATTTCCCTTTAATTAAAGGCTTTTTATATTCTTTTATTATTTGATTTTAAATATCTTTTATCTACATTTTATGTATTTAGCTGCACAGACTTCTTCTGTGCAGAACGTAACGTTTCTTTTGTGTAATAAAGAAATTCTGAAACTTTCTCTTCTTTTTTACATTTTTTATAGTTTCTATGGTTTCTATATATACATATAAAGGTTAAAATGTTACAGTATATATTAAATTCTGTCGAGCGGTAGAATGCCTACAGTAAATTTCAAAGTGAAGAAGTACCAATTGTTTACGATAAAAAGCGTATAAAAACACGAAAAGGAATGTCGGGCTTGCCCCATTCACCAACCCTGGGCACAATACTGAGGGCGTGAGTCTGGAAGGTGCTCGTATGGTCATCTTACTCAGAAGATGTAGACTGTCTAAACAATATGTATGGCAATAAATAACCAACTTAAAAATAATACTGAGTATAGAAACAGTATCCTTTGTGCAGATACAACCACAGGGATAACACCGGATGTCGGGAAATTTTCACGGAAATGAGCAGTCACCGAAAACTCTCTCGCAAGTGGACATCTCTCTGCGGGCGTTCGTGGCTCATGATTTGTGACTGTCCGTGTTAGTTTAAGCGCGTACTGCGGCAAACGACCGGGACGTCAAAATAACCGGAATCGCTCGTCTTGACTGACGCGCGTGCAAGGTGGCTCAACAGTCGTAACTTTAACATCAAGATGGACTTCGTAGCAGCAGCTGTATTTAATTTAGTAACAAAAGCCAGAAAAAAAACAAAAAATCGCTATTGGGTCTCTAGACTCCGCCATCTTACAAGTAACTTTCCCCGAAAAGGAACTTTCGAAAGCTGGATTATTGTTTATATAGGTTATTAGATCGCTTAATGCAGTAGGGGCTAATGGGCCTAGTACAGTTGGACCATTATGACCCATTTGTTTGTATCGGTCCAACTCACAGGTCATCACCCATCCAGTAGCCTCAACGCAGAAGTGCGAGCCCTGGTAGGACTCTGTGCCTGCGGGCCAGTTCCCCTACGAATCGTCTCTCCTGTGCGGATTGTGCACCGTGTGGCGTTAGCCAATTGACTGCCTCGTCGATTTGTTAATGATGTGCATTCCGACTGATAGCCTGGTGAGTCTAGAAACGGCTTTGTTTCTTATAGAGCGGGGATAGTTGTTAACATTACGGCAACCGCTCTTGAAACGACCAATCGGCTACCCGATACATGGTGAAGGACGCCGTGGTCCACGATAGATTCGGTAGACACCAAATCACCGCCATGTAAGGGAGATGACCGCGTAAGAGACCTCGAACCCATAACAAGTCGGGAGTGTGGAGAAATCTGGCCGTAGCTGGAAGTAAGGACGCGAATGTCGACCCACTTGGTGCACACCCGGTTTCTCGTGGTAAGGCGTTGGTCTCTCATGGGCGAGTGGCGTAACTAGACAGTAGACTGGTTCGTCCCTAAGTCTTCTATGCTCACCTCACCGGTGACAGAGCGATCAAATATCGTTAAAACTTCCTGCGGTGACGGGTTCGCCCGTTGAAGTTGACATCTCCAAGCGCTCAATGCCATACTGCGTTTTGGAAGCAAGATTTTACTATGAAACGCAACGTGTAGGTGGCACATCTACTTCCAAACATTGATTAATATTCTTTAATGTACAGTAACCTAATACGTAGCGTTGTAAATATTACTTATTTATTTTCAAACATATATTTATTCGTTAGTTTAATTTGCCTTATGATAGTAGTCGCAGCTAGATGCCAAATTAGTATTTGGAGATATCATATTTTCTTTGGAAGTGTCAGATTGCATTGTTTTTTAGCGATGTTGCGAATATTTGAAATTGCGCACTGTTAGCAAAATTAGTAACTTAGGTAATATTTTTCTTTAATTATGGGATTTGTCGTGAGTTTTGGCATAGTAAAATAAAAATAGTATAACATCTCCATAGTATGCACCGATTTTGCACTCATACAAGCGCCCGTTGTCCGTACGCTACCACTACATAGATTCTCGGGTGCCTCGGTGCTAGCCAGTCAGGGCTGTCGCGCAACAGCTAAGTATACAAAAGTGGAATGTTTTCTGTACAGGCTGTAATGCAACCTATCAGAAATTACATTTAGTAGTATTTACATTTACGTTGCGAAATTACATTTTAGAGGTAACGTTAATTGATCATTTGCGTAGGTAAGTATGAGGCTAGGTAAGTAGGTGCATTGGCATGTAAGTGCGTAGGTAGGTAGGTAGATGCGTTTCGTTAAGTACCTACATTAACTTACTAAAATGTAGGTATTTTGAACACATGCAACAAGTGATGAATGCTGTCACACAAAGTCAGCACTAACTCATATTCTGTTACAGTACAATGGAACCGACTCTTGATCTATAAACCAAAAATACATAAACGTACATAATAATTATAAAGAATTGCATTTCTGCTTTAATGGAATCACAACTTGTCAATTGTGTATTTGTTGTGGCAACCCTGGTGGTTCGGTGAATCGTAGGTACTTATTTCAAAAACGAACTCGAGATGTCCTACTGATGTTATTTTACTGTTAGGGTTGGGTCGCGCCACAAGAAAAATAACGCTTCCCAAATACATAAACGTACATAATAATTATAAAGCATACAACTTTTCAATTGTGTATTTGTTGTGGCAACCCTGGTGGTTCGCTGAAGCGTAGGTACTTATTTCGGAAACGGCTCGGCATGTGCTACTGATGTTGCTTTACTATGGTCTTAGCTAGAAGACACAAGAATTTGGCTTGGTGGCAACCATTTGGTTTCTGGAATAGGATTATGATTTTTTTGACACCTTATTTGCTCTCGTGGAGGCCTCGTTTGTTGTATAAATATGCCGATACTTGATGATGGTGGTATTATGGTTATTATATGACATTTCTCTGTCTCCACGTTTTATTACTGCCGTTTTGGGATTATTGTATAATTTATAGTAAATGCACTACCACCTGTAATCGTAAAATGAAAAAAATGTATTATAAATAATTATAATACATTTTACATATTATACATATTATAGGTAATAATAATAAGAAAAATATTCGCAATTTATAGCATCAATGAGTCATGGCAATTATACTTGAATATTGAATGTTGTATTTAACATTTTAATTTTAATGTAATGTTCCTGTTCAAATTTTTTTTTTAAACGGTAATTAGCATTTCAGCAATACTTTTATCATCATCAAAGTCGTCTTTTTTTTTAATTTGCTTAGGAATTCGTTCTCGTAGCAGTATCCGTTACTTGGTTGAAGGTGTCTTTTTCTCTTACGGCTATTCGATTCGCGTTTTGTTAGAGTTCTGTTATATTCTAAGTTTTATTATTAATAATAATATATCTTTATTTGCATTTATACACATACGAACACGGCGAGCTTATTGCCAATCAGCAATATCCAACAGCAAACCTACGCGGAGCGGTGGAGAAGCGCGATAAATAAAGAGTGCATGAAAAAGAGTAAATACATTTTTATACCTAATCGAAAAGTAAATTAACAGGCACAGGTACACTGTTTTCCGCGGCATAGGCAGCACTGAGAGCCCGGCTGTTCGCGGTATTTTAGCCGCAGCATATGCACGCGTATTTATCTATATACATTGCATTTTATTCTCACGACGGTTGCGCCGTTTTTTTCCGCATTTATATGAACTATTCAACAGCCGCGGTTTCTAACTGCAGTGCGCTCCTGGCCTTATAGGTCTTTGTCGATTATTCTACGCAGTGGCGACCCTAGTATCATATTTTTTACGGAACTAAGGGGCTCTCTAGACGATCAAGAATGCTTGTCAAGCTTCGCGTCGCGGGCTGGAAGGGGATCGTAAACTGCTGGAAGTATGCAAATATTTTTATTAAATATTTACCAAAAATGCATAATTTTGTAGTTTATACAAGGGAGTCACATTAATTAGACGCAATTTATTGATGAATGACGTGACTCCCTGGTATAAAACTACAAAATTAGGCATCTTTGGTAAATATTTTTTTTTTAAATGCATATTTTTCTAAAAAATGCATGCAGCCCGCGACGCGATGCTTAACAAGCATGCTTGCTCGTCTAGAGAGCCCTTTACATGCCTGCGACGGTCTTGCCCCATGTTCGGTCTTGGCCGAGTTCACAAACAGAAACATTGTTTATGTCTGAATGTTGAATATTTTTGAATATTTGTATTGTCTACTCAAGTATTACAACATGGCAGGGCTATTGTTTAGTGCCAATATTTTCCGGCCTAACAGTCAGAGTTATTATGACAGTATTTCCGCAGAAAAATGATATGAATCATTTTTATATCTGAAACAGAGAAAGGGTATAAATATGATATAAACTATACACACACACACACACACACACACTTATCTTTTAGCTGTTGTTTAGGGATTATTGCCTAATTTATAGTTAATGCCCTACCATCTATTCTATTTTATAAAATTCAAAAAATAAATATAATATGTGTATTTGTAGAAATGTAAAAATATTCGGAATTTACAACATTAACCCTTAGAAAGCTAGCCATGGGAATAAAACTCACGACGGCATTTTTACAATACTTGAAAATTTCTTTGTAGGAGGTGTTAGTGCACGCATACTAATGTTTAATGGTTTCTTTTTCAATGAAGGCGACTTTTTTCGTAAATAATTACGCAATTGCGTAAATACGGAGATCGATCGCCCGCGAGTTGTAGCAGAGGTTTAATCCACCGATCGGTGGCATTAGCATTCCAGCAGTTAATGAATAATCTACTCTTTGGGGGAATGGGTGGGAATAGAAGGCGTTCACTATTTAAAATTAATTCAGCCGGGTAGAAAAGACGCCGATAGTTGTAATAACTGACCGGATGATGGATTGATTAGCTTCTGTCTTCGTCCACCTCGTTGGAGTAGAGAAATCTGTTACTAACTAAATACCCAGCTCGAGATACGGATAAATGAACGTTATATCGCCTAACCGGTAACTTTTAACTACTAAATTACAACCCTCTTTGTCGACTTCAACGAACCCTTGTCTTTCAAGTTATATCGACGCAGATCCAATTCGCAGTATTACGCAAAAGTAATTCAATTTTCATAGCTATTGATTACTGTTTCTAAAAGGTTATACCGAACATTTGTGGTTCAATGATCAAAGGCCTCCCACTTTACTGAGTCTGTTTACCTACGAGTTCTGAATACTTGGAGTGTGGAGGCCGTTTTAAACATGAAAACAATATTATTATTGTTAGATGGGTAAACGGAAAATTAATTACGTTGCGAAATTACATACCTGTATGTATGGATTATTATTAATATAGGTTCTTGGGAGTTGTTATTACACAAACATAATATTTTTATATGATGAGAAACAATATGACACGAAACATTTGACAATCAAAAGAAGGAATCCTTGTATGTGAAGCACAAAATTACAAAGTTATGGAATATTCTTGGAAATTAAAATTATTCATATACTGTAAAACCCGCATATAACGAATTCCCGATTCCGAATTCGAACAAACCTTACTTTGTTATATATATATATATATATATATATATATATATATATATATATATATATATATATATATATATATATATATATATATATATATATATATATATATATATATATATATATATATATATATATATATATATATACATATATATATATATATATATAAATATATATATATATATTGTTAGATATATTTTTTAGAATATACAACAATTTAATTTCAAGTATGACCGCAAGCGACATCTATGTATAAAAGACAGTAGCGCCATCTGCCGGTTGAACGAGAAGCCATGCGGTATAATTTTGTACGAAGTAAATGTATCAGCGGTTCGTGTCCCGGCTCATCGAATGAGGAGGGAATTTTCCATTCGGGGATTGATTTATATCGAGGCAACGTTCGGCTATTGTATTGCTTTGTTTTATTTCGGAAAATACATTTATTCTTACGGAAATTGACGTTTTTGTACTAAGTGAACCTGCCGGAGTTCCTATCAAATATCAGAAGTGGGATAACACAATCCACAAGTGCATTTTTCGTGATTTTAAACATTATCAGTGGAGAATTCGAACTATTGCGCAATCGATCGCAAATTGCGTATCATTATTTTTGGGCATAAAAACATTGAAAATGACTGTTTTACAAATTGGAGACAGCGTCTAATACCTGAGGCAGCTTGTTTTCTGTTGGACAACAGGTGATTTCATATCTAATAAGGCCAGGTACGAGAAAAAGTCCAGTTCTTTCGTCGCGCCGAACGTGAGTACAACGTTTTATTTTTACTGGACGGCCTGGGAGTGCTGAAATTCTGTGTATTTTTGAGCTGTCTTGATTGTGAAATAATGATAATAATTTCCGAAATTCGAGAAAAATAATACGTCATCCGGCGTGACGTCATCAGATGTCAGACAGTAGTGTTGGGCGATTGGGTTAATTAAACGTCAAATAGTGATGTCGCACGATTGAGCCAATTGTATGTTCATTTGGTAGAGTTGAGCACGTACGCTATTTTCACGAAAATGGACGCGTTCAACAACGATAATACAGAAGGGAGCGATACCTATGAACGACGCTCAAAATCTAAACATCGACATTCAAAGGAGCGATCTAAGCGTAGGCGAGAGATCGAAACAGAGGTAGAGCGAATCTTAAATAAAAGATTTCCTGCATCGGGTGTGGCTCATTTAACCAACGATATGCTTGCTAAATTACCAGCAGTATCAACCGACACTACGAATACTAGCTCACCAACGTTGGCGGCCAATATTGTGAACACCGATTTACCGACGGTAGCGGCCAATAATATGGACGTTGACTCACCAGCGGTGGCAACAGATAGTGTGCATCAACACATCGTTTCACCGGCAATTGCGACAGATGCTGTACAACAACCGATTGTTAAATATTTCGACATGGTGATGTGATCCCTAGATTCGATCCTGCAAATAGGTCTACCACCATAGAACAGTGGATTCGCGTTGTGGATGATATAGCTGACCTTTATAACTGGGATGAGAAGACGAAAATTTATCATGCCACAACAAAATTGGTTGGCTATGCTAAGACTTGGTATGATCAACAAACGTCGTATAATGTTGATTGGTCGCTTTGGAAGCAGCGTCTTAGAAATGCTTTTCCTTCTGGACGTAGTGTATTGGAAATGTTGAAAACAATTGTGAATTATAAAAGAGCAATAAATGAAGATCCTTTGCAATTTTTCAACGAAAAGTTGAACTTGGGTGTAGCATGTCAGTTACAGGATTCAGTCATCTGCGAAGCGATTATAGGCACTCTTGGAAGCGAGGTGCTGGAAATAGGAGCCGTATCAGCGGGGTGTAAAACAACTGACACTCTCAGGAGCTATTTGTCATCGCTTCGAGCACTGCCCGAAATAAATCGAGCAATTGCCAGTACTTCATTTACACCTAAAATCAACCGAGGATATGATCGAAGACAGCTACTATGTAAAATCTGTAATCGACGTGGCCATATGACTAAAGATTGTTTCAAAAATAAAAAGACGATATTAACGCTAGATAAGGATAAGAGTGGAGCACCGCCAGTGGTGTTTTGTACATTTTGTAAATTCCGTGGCCATAATCGGGAGCAATGCTTCAAACTTAAAAGGCAGGATATGAATAAAACACGGAAACCCGTACGATCAATTTGTATTAACACTGATGGGGACAAATATTATGTGACTGCCAGAATAAATGGTATCCCAGTTACGGGATATGTGGACTTTGGCAGCAGCATTAATATAATGAGATATAATAAAGTCCTGGAACTCGGTTTGGAAGTAAACGAGAAAAGTGACTGCTTGATTCGTGGCTACGGTGGATCAGTGATCACGCCGTTAGGATATGTCAAGATATTTTTGGAAGTTGATGAAGCTTCTGCAAATGTTGAAAGTTTAGTAGTTGACGACAAGGAGCAGAAAATGGACATATTAATTGGACAAACTTTTACCGAGTTATCCAATATCTATGTCATTAAAACAGCAAATACGTTGAGGATTCTTAATAACACTCCGTGGACAGAAATGCCTCAAGCTGTAGAACTTTCTTCAAAGACCAAACTATATACTGAAGATAATGTTGAATTACAGCCAGGAATTAATGTGCTTAATGTATGTTTATCTGAACCGTACTCTGGGTCATTAATAACATACGGAGGTCAACATTTGGAGCCACTAAGGGAGAAAGAAGTATTACAGAGCGAAATGAAGGTTGAATTTGGAAAAGCACAAGTCAAAGTGGTAAATCAGACTAATCAAGTACTTCGCATAAATCAGAATGAGTGTATTGCGCGATGTGATTATACATTCATTAAGGAAAAAGGAGGTTACAAAGTGGGTGATCAATTATCACAAAAAGATCGCCAAGAACTTGACAATTTACTCGATGAATTCAAAGATTGTTTTAAACGAAATAATAAACCATTGGGTCACATCAACGTTGAGATGAAGATCAAATTGACAGAACAGAAAACAATCTACTATCGACCTTATCGGCTTTCTGATGCTGAACGTCAGACGGTCAGGGACATTGTTTCGGATCTGCTTCATGAAGGGATCATAGAAGAATCGCAATCAGATTATGCAAGTCCTGTACTTCTGGTACAAAAGAAGAATGGAGAGCCGAGAATGTGTGTAGATTATCGTGCTTTAAACAAGATAACACAAAAGGAGAGGTATCCGTTACCTCTAATAGAAGATCTATTGGATCGTTTAAATAATCATAGTGTTTTCACTATGTTGGATCTGGCTTCAGGTTATCATCAAATCAGCGTCCATGAAGATTCTCGAAGATATACAGCATTTATAACACCTGATGGCCATTATCAATATCGACGAGTAAGTTTTGGGCTGGCCAATGCACCTGCAGTATTTCAAAGGGCAATGAATGGTGTATTGGGTTCTCTACGATTCCAGTATGCAATGGCTTATTTAGATGACATATTAATCTTGGCCCATAATGAAGAAGAGGGTATCCAACGGCTTCGTACTGTTTTTGAGGTGTTGAAGAAATCAAATATGACGTTGAGATTGGAGAAGTGTTCATTCTTAACTACTAAGGTTGAATATTTGGGCTATGAAGTGTCAAAAGGAGAGATTCGTCCTTCAAAGTGTAAGTTACTTGCAGTACAAGAATTTCCTACACCTTCAAATGTTCATCAAGTTCGTCAGTTCCTTGGATTGGCTGGATATTTTCGTAAATTTATAAAGAATTTCGCCATAATGGTATCTCCATTGACAACATTACTTAAGAAGGATACTGATTGGTCATGGAATGATACACAGCAAAATGCTTTTGAGGCAGCCAAAAGAGCCCTGACAGAATATCCTGTTTTGGCAATTTATAACTCTACTTTTAAGACTCAACTTCATACTGATGCATCTCAGATTGGATTGGGTGCGATTTTACTACAGGAACAAGAAAGCGGTTTATGGAAGCCAGTTGCATATGCCAGTAGACAAACGATGTCAGCAGAAAAACGTTATCACAGCTATGAATTGGAGACACTTGCTGTGGTAATGGGTGCTCGCAAATTTAAAATTTACTTGACTGGAATAACCTTCACTGTAGTAACAGATTGTAATGCATTAAGGTTGACATGGACAAAGAAAGATATGGTGCCGCGTATTGGAAGATGGTGGTTGGAAATGCAAAATTTCGATTTCGATGTGATCTACCGACCTGGACCGTCTATGTCCCATGTTGATGCGCTAAGTCGCAATCCGGCACATGTACAACGAATTGACATTAACGACTGGATTGATGTTCTACAATACGAAGATGAAAATGTACGGAATTTAAGAAAACAATTAGAGGAAGATTTGAAGAATAAAACTCGGAAAGGTCTTACTAATGATTACAAAATTGTGAACGGAAAATTATGTCGGCTTATCGATGGGAAACCCTTAATTGTTGTTCCAAAGGATGGACGATGGCGCATATTACAGATACACCACGATGAGAATGGACATAAAGGAGTTGAGAAATGCCTTCATTTAATAAGGCAGCGTTATTGGTTTGCTAAGGCACATACATTTATCAAGAAATACATAAACGGATGCCCAGAATGTCAATTCGCGAAGAAACCAACAGGAAAGCAACCAGGATTTCTGCATCCTATTGAGAAAAAGGCAGTACCTTTTGCCACTGTGCACATAGACCATTTAGGTCCATTTTGTAAGACTAAAACAGGCAAGACTAACCTTCTCGTGATGATCGATGCTTTCACAAAATTTACTATTATCGAAGCCGTACGTGATACAAGTGCAAAGTATGTTGTTATGGCAATGAATATGCTGATAAAAACATTCGGTGTACCGAATAGATTAATATCCGATAGAGGTAAAGCTTTTACAAGCAAAACATTTGAAGAGTTTTGTATTGAAAGAGGAATTAAACACATATTGAATGCAGTTGCAAGTCCCAGGGCAAACGGTCAGGTTGAAAGAACCAATAGAGCAATTTTGGATTCTTTGGTAGCCTATTGTATTGATGAGCAAGCAAATTGGGAACATTATATCTGTAAAGTACAAATGGGCATTAATTCCACAGTAAATAAAACGACAGGTAAAACGCCATATGAATTATTATTCGGCTTCAATCCTAATTTAACTGCTCATATTGAACATGAAACACCAGTTGTGGATATTGAAGTGGTAAGAGAAGAAGCAGATAAAGTCTCTAAAATCAACGCCTTGAATATGAAGACGCGTTTTGATAAGAAACGTCGAGCAGCTCAAAACTTTAAAGTTGGTGATTTGGTACTGGTAGAGAGAAAAGTTATAAAGAAAGGATTGACGAGTGGAAAATTAGTTCCAAGATTTGCTGGACCTTGTTTAATTACAGAAGTGTTCCCGAATGACCGTTACCTGGTTGAGAGTATTCCTTCATCTAGGAATAATTACAAGAATATCATCGCAAACGATCGTTTGAAGCGATGGAATGGGCAAAATATGATTTAAAAAAAAAAATATATATAATAAATAACCAGACATACTGCTGCACTAGTTGCAGAAATATAATGAAACTTTGATATTATGATTGATATTATATTCAAAATTTTATTTGCCCATGATATATGTTCGTTTGAATAAATAAGTCTGGTTAAGAATTTATTTTGGTGCTGGACAGTTAAAAACTGCAGCCATTAATATGTGAAACAAAGCCTTACAAAGGTTTGATATACTTTTCTATTTATAAAGTGCCTGGAGCTATTAATACGCCTTGAGGTATTTCCATTGGAAGTGGTTCATGCTATTAATAAGCTCTTGAGTCCTTTTGTAGGAAGCGGCCGATGCTATTAATACGCATCAGGATCCTTCCGAGGTATTTCCTAAATGGAATGTAAACCCTTCTGGTGATTCCCACGTGGAACGTAAATCCATCTGTAAGCGTTTGTTTATATTATGAAGTAGCTGGGGCTATTAATACGTCCCAGGGTCCTTCGGTAGGAAGCAGCTGATGCTATTAATACGCATCAGGGTCCTTCCGAGGTTTTTCCGGCATGGAATGTAAACCCTTCTTGCTAGCATTTGTTATGAAGTAGCCGAGGCTATTAATACGCCTTGGGATCCTTCCGTAGGAAGTAGCTGATGCTATTAATACGCATCAGGGTCCTTCCGAGGTCGTTCCTACAGGGAATGTAAATCCTTCAAAAGCACTCGTTATGAAGAAGCCAGGGCAACCTATTAAAACTGCCTTGGGATCCTTCCGAATGAAGTGACTAATGCTATTAATACGCATAAGTAACCTTCTGAAGTGTATGCGCTTATTTATCGGAGAGATATCTACCGAGTTTTAAATCATGATCATGAAAATAAACAAAGGCTATTATTACGCCTCAGAGTGCCTTTGAGTTTTGAATAACAAAACAAAAATCAGCTGATAATATTATAATGTGCACTTGGAGTTCTTTGGAAATAGGGAATGCATTCCATCTAAATTTATTGTTGAATTCTGATTATGTTCCTCTAAAGTTGCGATTTTAGGGTGTGTTCCATCGAAAATTATTGTTGGATTGAGATTGTATTCATCTGAAATTGCTATTGAGTTGAGATTGTGTTTTATCAAAAGTGAAGACGATTGTTTGAAAATTTTGATGATCTGAAAATGAAGTTTGATGGTTGGATATGGTTTGAAGTTTGATGATTTAAGAATTTGATGATATGAATGTTGGTTTGAAGTTATTGTTAAGTTGGTATTGTGTTAATCTGAAATCGTTGTTAGATAAGGTTGTATTCCATCTGAAGTAATTTTAAAAAAAAAAAAAAAAAAAAAATTGAGATTTTTGTTACTCTGGTTGATGTTGATTTGATGAGGCTTATTTGACTTGATACGTCAAAGTCCATCAATCAACGAGGATGGAATTTTATTCTGTTGAAGTTAAAAATACTTCACATGACTTCGTCATAACTTACTAAATGTGAAAAATATTAAACTTAACAATTAAATATTAATATTTTTGTGTCGCGGTGTTTTGAGAGTAAAACTTGCACCGTGGCGCTGTTTCCTTTGTTTACAGAACATGGCCGAACGGAGAGTTCACCAATCACTCACTATTTACAGCTGCAAACAAGCATTTCTGAACAATTCATTTGCATGGTCAAATGCAAGACTACCGAGTGCTACACACATGAACCAGCAGTCGTCTCGGGGCGAGCCGATTTTCAGGATGGCCGACTGTTAGATATATTTTTTAGAATATACAACAATTTAATTTCAAGTATGACCGCAAGCGACATCTATGTATAAAAGACAGTAGCGCCATCTGCCGGTTGAACGAGAAGCCATGCGGTATAATTTTGTACGAAGTAAATGTATCAGCGGTTCGTGTCCCGGCTCATCGAATGAGGAGGGAATTTTCCATTCGGGGATTGATTTATATCGAGGCAACGTTCGGCTATTGTATTGCTTTGTTTTATTTCGGAAAATACATTTATTCTTACGGAAATTGACGTTTTTGTACTAAGTGAACCTGCCGGAGTTCCTATCAATATATATATATATATATATATATATATATATATATATATATATATATATATATATATATATATATATATATATATATATATATATATATATATATATATATATATATATATATATATATATATATATATATATATATATATATATATATATATATATATATATATATATATATATATATATATATATATATATAATAATAAGGAATACAAAGTATTCTACATAATACAAAAAAAAACTAAAAATCATTTTAAATTTAGAAATAAGTTCGCTGTGTGTGTGCATTTGGGTATTGGTATGTGTTTGTGCAATGGAGAGCGTATGTGTTTGTGTATCTGTAGGGTGTACGACAACAGTGACATCAATGGTGATATTCCTATCGACTCTTTCTGCACAATTGCTGTTCATATTCTGCTGATTGTAAATTAATAATTGTGTAAAAGTGGGTAAAGTAATAATGTTGTGAACGAAAGTATCTTTCGATAAATAAATAAAAAATACTAATAAATATTACATAATATTTTAATTAGAATAAGTACTTTTCATTGGTCTTTCAAATTAATTTCAGGGCGTTTTTGAACCACTCCTAAAGCAGTCAGTTATGCTTTTTATGTAAAAAACCATTACATGGTTTTTATATAAATACAGTCAAAGATCCTATAGTTGTATATCCATCCTATATAATAATGACATAAATTTAATTAGGAAATATCAAAGAACAATAACATAATATCATGTTTCCATCGGGGAGATGAGTCGACGATATCCAGCTACCACTACTGTTGAAATGTAATATTCTGATGTATGCATACTCGTTGGTTAATAAGTGATCGTTAGGCTAATGCGGTATTATGTTCGCATCACGAGGTTAACGATCTGACCTAAGGCGTGGCGATTAATGACCTATCTTCCTTATCCTGGTAAACGTATCGCAGCAATTTCAGGGTACTTTATATTATCTATACATATTTTTAAATTACAGTGTTTTGAGATGCTATTTATTCTATCACGAAGGAGCTCACAAATGAGTATAAAGCTTCTCAAGAAATATTGTAAATGTTATGTTTATAGATAATATAAAACTCGTCAAACATAAATAATCTACATCTATATGTATACGAAAAATATATAAAACAAAAATTTTGTTAATATCCGAATTTTCATATACAAACAGCCATGTTATTTTTTATGTAAATCACGAGATATTGCAGCATTTCAAAGATGTCGTGTTTGAACCAGAAAGCGAAGACATCACACTTCTGAGTTTCAATCCCTAAGTTAAAGCTGCCTAATTTGGCCTAGACCTGTAATAAAGACGTACCAGCAAATTCGTTTACCTGTTTCCACGCTAGGTAATAATTAGAGAATCAAATTAGGGATAAGTATACATATTTAATTCAAATTTTAAATATTTAATTTATAAAAATATTTACCAAATTTTATAGTTCAAATCGCCTTAATAAAATGGTAGTAAAATGTTAACATGTAGTATAATTTAAAAATAAAATCATCATAATAATCATCTTTGTCAGAGCAACAAAATAAATAAATTATTACACAGGGTGAGTTTTTAAGGCGACATGATACCTGGGAACAAGCATATCTGGAGAATTTTAGTTTCATGAGTTTTAAAAAAAATATAAACATTAATTAAAAACAAGGTTTCTACGTGAATCCCTCGATAAGAGGGATTCACTTAGAAAGAGGGAGGGATGAAAAAAAGTTTTTAGGTATATGCAATGATTTTTGCAATGATTTATTTTTGTTTATTTATATATTATTATGTAAGTATATATATACAGTATATATTGAATATAGGTAGATACATTTTGTATATATGTATGTGTGTGTATGTGTATATATATATATTATATGTATAAGTGTGTATTTATATATAAATATATCTATATATTATAATGCCTATGTAGGTAATTACCCTTTTATCCTTTTATTATTACCGCTTTATTAACTAATATTAGATGTCTTTTTCTTCAAATTTTCTTAATTATGTTGGTAAATTTTTTTATTTTTTATTTTAACAGAAAATTTATAAAAAATTGTACTATGTAACAAATATAAGTGTGGTATCACTCCAGAACAGACTGTAGTCTAGTAGCGCTGATAAAATCCATCAAATCTGTACTTTCTTTGCTTCACAAACAATGACTAAGTATTTGCTCTTTTTTACACTGTGTTATTTATGTCAACATCGTAAATTTTTATTTTGGATTTAAATAAATAAAAAAAAAATAAAAAAATATCGTCTCCTAGAAATTTCTTTCCACTAATGTTTCCGGCTCTTGAAACTTGAATTCATCACAAAAATATTTTTGAAAATAAACTTTTGTTGAAAATAAACACGTGTAAAAAGTGATGTATCACTTTAGAAAGGGCCTACATGTATTATAGATACCTTTCATATAGTCTCGTACAAGACTAAGGGAGAGTTGACACTGATGTTTTTGTGGAATAACATATCCCAGGCGAGAGATAAAGTAGAACGCTCCGACGTTACGCGGACATCTGTGACAAAAAGCAGTCAAGGCGTGGTCCTAACTTTCACACACACTTAATGGAATTGAAGATTGTTTCGATGCTATATTATCCCTACATATACGTCTTTTGTCTGCCAGGCTGTGTGTGTGTGTTATATGTGTATGTGTGTGTGTGTGTGTGACCACTGGACTGATTTTGATTAGGTTTTTGACGTGACAACGTCTTATAATTCGATGGAGTCGGCTGCACGCACGAAGAAAACATGACTCATGCGGCGTTACCTCGCTCTGAGGCGTTCCATTTATTATATTTATTATTCAATATAAATGCTGCCATCTACCGGTTGCGACAAGAATTATTTACTAACCTCAGTCTAAAATAGTACGAATGAAAATCACTAGATTGATTTAAATTCTTGACATAATTTTATATGTATTCTTGATATACGGAATGTTATTACTGAACAGACAATTTTCTTGTGGGTACAACGAAGTGCAACAAAATAAGCAACTTTTATTTAAAGAAAAAAAAAAAAAAAATGAAAAGCTCATTGCGATATAGGAAAAGCTATCATTACGATGCGCTATCTAGCGGTTGGTAAAATGTCGCTGATATTGTTTATTTACGACGTATTACCTACCGCTAGATGGCGCAGCGTGCTCAAACGATTCTCAAACCGTTATTTAACAGTTTGAGATTTCAAAATTTCAAATTTAAAAAAAAACAATAAGCTTTAAACAATAAACAATTATACAATTATACTGCTATACAATAATACATTTTCATGTTGTAGTCAAATCGGTGAGTATAAAAGCATATATTTTTGGGTGTTTGTAATAAACAATATCAGAATCTTAAATGAAACTGCTTCAAATGCAACCATTCCATCAGTATTTTCTTATGACGTTGTCACGTTCAACTATCGTCAGTAAACCGACTTAACAGACAACCGATTTTTTTTTTAGAATATGAATTGGTAATCGTGTTAAAGATCATAAGTTAAAAAATATTATTTATTTAGAGTCATCTGACGAATTACAAAATCACGTCAACCGTCACTCCACAAATCAAAAACCCGCGAGTTTAATGTTAAAACAACATACATATGCCATGCACATAAAGTCTTTTGACACACAAGAACACACATACACATACATACATAATGGGATATTTTAGCACACAAGGAAATTCTTAGATAGTAAGATCGTGAGATTTACCATAATATTGCTGTTTAATAAAATTTTAAAATATGATAGTGTAGGAAAAATAGCATATCTATTGTATAAATAGGAAATAAACGAATTTACCGAGTGAAAATTTGTAGCACCCGACGTTTCGGTGACGTTGCAGCCGCCGTTGTCCAGGGTAGACTGACAACGGCGGCTGCGTATGCAGTCCCCGGTGTGTATAAAGTCCCCCCAACCCCGGGTGTGTATAAAGTCGAATACAGCTGCGGTTTAGCCTACGTTGGACAAACGAAACGGCCCATAGCCACGCGGCTGTCAGAACACATCAAAGCTGTTGAAAAAGTTCAGCGAGAAAAATCGACGATCTGCAAACATATATTGGATAGCGGAAGTAACCACTGGATGCAGTTTCAAAACCCCATTGTGCTATCCAAGGAACAATTCTACTTTCCTCGCATGATCCGGGAAGCCATTGAAATAAGAAGAACCCCGAACTTCAATAGAGACGGCGATTACAAACTCTCTTCTACGTGGAACCCTCTTCTTAAAATGTTCCCTCCGCCGAACGTCGAACGCCGAACGCAAGAACGTAAGACAGGATGCAGTGAGTGTTGTGTGCAAGACAGATTTTCGAAATTCGCGCGCTTCGAGCCCGGCCCCCCACCACCGTTATAACCTACGCAGTGGCGGCAGCGGTATGCGGCCTACCCGCAAAACAACTGATTGACAGCTCTTTCAGTCTACCCTGGACAACGGCGGCTGCAACGTCACCGTTCATTTCTATCCTATTTACATAGTTCTTGATGATTTATTGCAAAAATGCAATTTTGATTTTTTTTATATATAAAGGGTTTTTAGCTGCCGGTATCCTTGATGGAGGTAAATCAGTACAAGCATGTAACTTGAAATCATATTTAAAATAAAAAAACGTTTGTTTTTCGGATAAAAAAAATGTAAAAAGCCTTGAGCACGATGCGTCATTTAGCGGCAGGTCAAATATCGGTAATAAACAATATTAGCGTTATTTTACCTACCGTTAGATGGCGCAGCATAAACGCTACTAAAAAAATTGTTTTATTTTATTTTTTATTAGCTAAATGTATACAGCATATTCATCATATTAAAAAAAAACATTTTATAAATTAACATTAATATAGCCATTTAATATATACATTTTAAATTAGCAAATAATAAAAAGCACCTATTTAAAATAATAAAAAGCACCTATGGAATGCAAATAATAAAAAGCACCTATGGAAATGGAAGGAAGGGATTGTTATAACTTTAATAGATAAGATAATTGGTATAACTTTAATAGATAAGATTTACAAATTTGACAATGATAAAATATTTTTTTATTTTTTTTCCTCATTTTTTTAAATTTACATTTGTATACCAGCTCGTACTGATTCACTACCTCTTATAGGATGCCGGCAACCAAAAACTCACTGTGTATATTTATATATATATATGTAAAAATGACAAAATTGTTCCTAATATATAACATACTAGCTGACCCGGCGAACTTCGTACCGCCTAACAGTCAATGAATGTCTTGTTACAGATTAGCTGAACTCAATTTATGATTTTATTAAAGTAATCCAATTAATACAAAATAAATATTAAGTTCACTACTTTATTAAGATAATAACACATAAAGAAATATAAAAGTACAAAAATTAAATATACCAATCGCGTATCAGCAAGACATGATTGAATTAAACTATTGTGCAGCATGGGATGCACTCGGTTTAATTCTCTTCATTGAAGCACCTTGTGATATACGACATTTTTTGTTTTTTTTATCAGGCGCAAGAACAAATAAGGCGGATGATTTGCCGACACGTGAACATGCCACGTATAACTTACCATGGGAAGAAACGGATTTACATTTTGTATGAGAGAATGTTTTTCTTTTATTTTTATTTTTCACCAACTTTCCAATTTTTCTTTTTAAGTTATTCTGCCATTCGGGACGGAGACAAATACAACAAATCAAAAACCATAAAAATCGGTAAAACCGTTCTCAAGTTATGTGTTCGAACAAACCCGACTTTGTTTTATATATGTAGATATATATAAAACAAATATGTATTGGATTTTTTTTCCCCAAAAAATAAAATGTTTGGGAAAATGTTTTTTCTTTTATTTTATTTTTTCGGTTTTTTTTTTTTTTTTTTAAATAATATGTATGGTAAATGTTTTTCTTTTATTTTATTTTTTCGGTAATTTTCCAATGTTTTAGTTGTTATTATGCTATTCGGGACGGAGACAAATACAAAAAAACAAAAACCATGAAAATCGGTCTATCCGTTCTCGAGTTATAACAAACGCGGTTTCACCCGCGTGGTGATGAAAAATTGTGATAATGATGCTTTAAAGTATTTTATATTTTCGTTAATTTTTCAATGTTTTCATATTATTTTGCTATTCGGGGCGGAGACAAATCCAACAAATTAAAAATCATGAAAATCGGTCCATCCGTTCTCTAGTTATATATATATGTGTTCGAACAACTATATTGTTCGAACAACTATATTGTTCGAACAACTATATATATGTATCTTTGAATGAGAGATCGGCATCCTATAAGAGGTAGTGAATCAGTACGAGCTGGTATACAAATGTAAATTTAAAAAAATGAGGAAAAAAAATAAAAAAATATTTTATCATTGTCAAATTTGTAAATCTTATCTATTAAAGTTATACCAATTATCTTATCTATTAAAGTTATAACAATCCCTTCCTTCCATTTCCATAGGTGCTTTTTATTATTTGCATTCCATAGGTGCTTTTTATTATTTTAAATAGGTGCTTTTTATTATTTGCTAATTTAAAATGTATATATTAAATGGCTATATTAATGTTAATTTATAAAATGTTTTTTTTTAATATGATGAATATGCTGTATACATTTAGCTAATAAAAATAAAATAAAACAAATTTTTTAGTAGCGTTTATGCTGCGCCATCTAACGGTAGGTAAAATAACGCTAATATTGTTTATTACCGATATTTGACCTGCCGCTAAATGACGCATCGTGCTCAAGGCTTTTTATATTTTTTTAATCCGAAAAACAAACGTTTTTTTATTTTAAATATGATTTCAAGTTACATGCTTGTACTGATTTACCTTCATCAAGGATACCGGCAGCTAAAAACCCTTTATATATAAAAAAAATCAAAATTGCATTTTTGCAATAAATCATCAAGAACTATGTAAATAGGATAGAAATGAACGGTGACGTTGCAGCCGCCGTTGTCCAGGGTAGACTGAAAGAGCTGTCAATCAGTTGTTTTGCGGGTAGGCCGCATACCGCTGCCGCCACTGCGTAGGTTATAACGGTGGTGGGGGGCCGGGCTCGAAGCGCGCGAATTTCGAAAATCTGTCTTGCACACAACACTCACTGCATCCTGTCTTACGTTCTTGCGTTCGGCGTTCGACGTTCGGCGGAGGGAACATTTTAAGAAGAGGGTTCCACGTAGAAGAGAGTTTGTAATCGCCGTCTCTATTGAAGTTCGGGGTTCTTCTTATTTCAATGGCTTCCCGGATCATGCGAGGAAAGTAGAATTGTTCCTTGGATAGCACAATGGGGTTTTGAAACTGCATCCAGTGGTTACTTCCGCTATCCAATATATGTTTGCAGATCGTCGATTTTTCTCGCTGAACTTTTTCAACAGCTTTGATGTGTTCTGACAGCCGCGTGGCTATGGGCCGTTTCGTTTGTCCAACGTAGGCTAAACCGCAGCTGTATTCGACTTTATACACACCCGGGGTTGGGGGGACTTTATACACACCGGGGACTGCATACGCAGCCGCCGTTGTCAGTCTACCCTGGACAACGGCGGCTGCAATGTCACCGAAACGTTGGGTGCTACAAATTTCACTCGGTAAATTCGTTTATTTCCTATTTATACAATTATGTTATTTTTCCTACACTATCATATTTTAAAATTTTATTAAACAGCAATATTATGGTAAATCTCACGATCTTACTATCTAACAATTTCCTTGTGTGTTAAAATATCCCATTATGTCAGGTCATGCTTACCAATAAAAATCAGGTCATGCTTACCAATAAAAATAAATGAATTGTTATCGGAAATGAACCGATATGTAAATTTTTCATTTCATATGATAATATTTGAGGAGCTTCCTCAATTCCTCGTGGATCCCATCATCAGAACAGGACAAAATGGGACCAATCTGTAAGTATATTCTTTCGAATGAAAAAAGAATTTTCCAAATCGGTTCATAAATGACTGAGCTCTGCGGTAACAAACATTTAAAAACAAAAGAAAAACAAAGTTAACCCTTGGAGTAAATGGGTATTTTCATGGATGCATCTGTGTCTTTTGCAGGATTTTCGGCGACATCGACTTGAAGTACTATAACTACGAAACTACTACACCAATCATAAAAAGAACAACTGCAAAATGATTGCATTGAAATTTCGAATATAGAATATTGAAATATCATTTTGTAAAACAATTAGATAATTATGAATAAATATGAGAACGTCAAAGAAGTGAAAAAAACGCGCGACCAGATCTGGTCGTATCATACTCAACGGATAATTGTTTCACAACCAGATTTGGTCGTATCATACTCAACGGGTTAAAACCGAATTGATAACCACCTCCTTTTTTGAAGTCGGTTAACAAAAATTAGCTAAAAAACAGACCAGAAGGGAGACCTATATTATCGTTATGGTGAACCTTTACCAGAAAAAGTTTGCAGACGTAAAAAATTACTTGCCTTGATACGCCAATATTTGTTTAGAGCTGACAATCACAGCGGGCGAACCCTCAGGAAGTTTTAACGAAATGTATCGTTCTGTCTCCCGTGAGGTGAGAGCAGAAGACTTAGGACAACAATACACCGTCAAACTCCGGCACCTGCCTGTCAGAGGCCAACAACCAGGAAACGAGGAACCAGGAAAGGTACCCAGCGGGCAGCCTCGCCCCATGACTACCAGTTTTACAGGATATCTCCGTCTGGAATTAGCCTTCAGGATACCTCCGTCCTCCCGATAAGTTACGGGTCCAAAGTCTACCTGTTGTATTACAGCGGTAATTCAGTTCGAATACATCGCGGACCTGGGCGTTCTTTGCCCGTAGTGCCACACGGGATCGAGTGGCCCAAGGTCATTTTAAGAACGGCATAACAACAGGTTGATATCCACCCCCGCTGCTTAGGAAACAGTGTATTTCCATAGTCTCCAGACCCCTTCAGCAATTAGTCAGAATGCACAACCGATTGGCATCGCCGACCGGTGCGCAAACCGTCTAGTGGCTCCGGGAGAAACCGGTTCACCAGCTCTGAGGCCTGAGACATGGGAGCCTTATCCGGGGTAGCCTTCCACTCGAGGAGACTTCTGAATCGGAGCTGAATCGTGAGTTGAGCCGATCCGAGAACAAAATAGATCTTGTGGCCCAAGCTTCATGAAACCGTTCACCACCAAGAATTACATACGAGTAGCTAAGGACTTGTAACGGCCCTTAAGTACCGTCTCATGCGATCAACAAATGCATTGATTTCCAGTGAAATGCACTGACACAAATTCAGCTATTATTTTACCTCGTACAGCGATGAATCAGCACGATGAAACAATACTTTTACTCGGAATATTTTGGATTTCATCATTTATCTGCCCATATGCACCGGCGAAAAAGCAACCAAAGTATCATTCCTCGTGATCCCGTCCCCAAGATAGCGACGGCACACTTCGGTGTCCCGGCTTCTTGGTTACCTTTGCCTTCCTTTCCTTATCGAGGCTAGAAGCATCAGTCTGCAATCCCACAGACATGAGCTGTGCCCAGTACGAGATACTAGGAGCACAAATACAATCCTCATCCATACACCCTCGTAACTTCAGTCGCGCACCAACACCCTCGCGTCAAAACGTAACCTATTCGGGAAGCGTTACATACTGGCAATATCTAACTTTCAATAAACATCTTCTGATATACTCAAAATCGACTTTTAATACGGAGATAACCTTCAACTTGACACCACCACCTCACACCGCACAATTTGGAGTCTAGTGAGGGGTGGCCCCTCACAGACTCAATATATGATAAAAACGGAAATGTCTACTGGGTCTTCTAATTCTGTTAACTGCTCACTTTGCCTTATCTGGCGGCAGATAAATGTGGGGGGGAACCTTTTCCTTTCCATTTCCAAATCGTCAACCTTTTCCGTCGCTACTGTATTTGCAATTATAGTGTCCATTTGGTCTCCAGTGCGTGTCTCTAATTGACATACATACGATTTACCTCGTATTTGCGACGCAGACGATTCCTGCTACGTACTGTATAGCATTTATACCGAAACACAATCAATTATAAAAAGATTGTTTACTTGCTGATCTAGAACTTGCATAATTTATCTGCCCTACCACGAGCACTCGTATGATACAAAAAGCCTATTAAAATATAAAATGGTCAATGAGATATATACGAGCGAATAGGGAATGTAATACTATTCCAATTTTTTAGCATTGACACATCTAAAACAATATATCAATTGCGATTTAATATACCAGTAATATAAAAAAATACATTGTAACAATATGTGCGATATCTCGCCTCGTAATTTTACTGTCTAACGAGTATATCGAAGTCGTTTAGCCCAGAATCCGCAGTCGAAACGGTAATTGTCCGGGTATGGAAAACGATTGCGGTGCGCTCGATCGTCATCGTAGGCGCTCGCGTGTTACTGAAGTCTGCAACGTCGCTCTCCCGCGTACAGAGCGCTGATTTATCGGTCGAGCGTGTTAGTACGCGCCAATTCCAACAGATAGCGTATAATCGATTTGTGACCCGGGGAAATATGAAATAGATTTAAATTAGACAGAAATACCAAATGGTAATATTGAACACAATAAAATGTATTAAAAACAATAAAAAACCACGGCTGTCGATCCATTGTGTTTTCTGATCTGTTCAACTCACGATTGAACTACTATTCAGAAGCCTCCTCGTGTGGAAGGCTACCCCGAGTAAGACTCTCCGTGGATCGCTTTTCCCTGGGGATTGCCTCCCGGCGCTACTGAACGGTTTGCGCACCGTTCGGCGACGCCAATCGGTTGTGCACTCTGTCTAATTGATGAAGGAGTCTTGAGGCTATGAAAAACGCTGTCTCCTAGGCAGCCGGGGGAGGATGTTGACCTGTCGTCAATCACTCATGAAATGACCAAATGACTACCTGATCCTGAATTCTGGCCTGGCAAAATATGGCATTGGTCCGCGATAGATTCAAACCGAACCATCGCCGACCCGTAAAGAGGAGGAAGGAGGTATCCTGAACATTAATTCCAGACGGAGATATCCTACCAAAACTGGTAGCCAGGGGGCGAGCTCGCCGTAAGGCGTTGGACTCTGGCGCAGCACATTTTTTAAGGTACAAATGGGTGGGCAACAGCCCCCCCAGTCGCGAGTTTTGCCCCCCCCCAGTGAAAGCTGTTTGACCACAATGTAAAAACGTAAAAACGTTGTTTTTTTTTAAAGAACTTGTAGTTTTATAAAATAAACGATTTATTTATTTTAATTTTTTTATTATACCTACTAAATATACATATAGAACGGGCGGGGACAGTGCTGCCGGCTGCAGCCACTGTTGCCAGATACACCGCTTTTCCGATTTTTTCCGTGCAGTGCAATTACAGCGCGTTGATTTAAATATTGCTGTAAATAAGCCAACTGCCTCAATAGGTAATATTTATTATTCAAAACTTAAGAAGTTATTTTTAATTTTGTAACAGATTAATCGTTACAGATTTGTTTGACATCGACATTTAAAAAATCTTGAGAATAGATTCGCACCTCTCCCAACTAATTTTTGAATTTGTCGATTAATCGTTACAGATTTGTTTGACATCGACATTAAAAAAGCCTTGAAAATTAATTTGCACTACTCCCCCCACCCCCAGGACATCAGCAAGCCTAGTTAAAACACATGAAATTCCACTTTTTCGCTGAAAATCCGCGTTTTTAAAGCACTGGTAGGTACTGCGTTTTCCATTATTCCATCTGGCAACACTGGCTGCCGCGTACGCCGTACGTCCATCCAATGGGGAAGGGGAGGGGGGGGGGGGGTACGGCGCGGAGGATTTTTTCCGGTGTGGATCCGCGGTGCCCCCCAGTGGAAATTTCTTTAAAAATGCCCTGCTCTGGCGGGTTCGTGGCTTTGCTGGACGGTAGGTTTGTACCGTCCCAAAGTCTTCTGAAGCTCACCTCACGGGAGACAGAACGATCGCATATCGTTAAAACTTTCTGAGGTGACGGGTTCGCTCGTTGTAGTTGACAACTCTAGTTGTTGAAACCATGTAGCAGTGTTAAAGACATCATGTTTTTGCAGTTGCCTGAGGAAAATCCCCGTAACATGTCCATGTATCGGTTGGATTTTACGGTCATAAATGCCCACGCTGATTGTCGTTGTTTTCTTTCGCTGATTTCGAAATTCGTTAATTGCCTCTTCTGTTTTGGTTGAGCGGGGAGCCCAACCGCTGGTTTCTGACTTAGAGTCAAACTAGTAGATTGAAATTTCCCACGATTAGGTCAATCACACTTTTACTGGGACACTAATTTAGGTCATGCGAATTAAACGCCGGAGCGAAGTAAACGCCGAACAACAGGGTACTAATCGCCAGTTTTTACACGACTGCCCAACAAAAAAGGAATGTACTGTGTACAGGGTTCATATATCTATATTTTCCGTTTCTTTATTCCACTATAACTTTTAAACGCTCGAAATAATTTAAAAGTGTGTGGTATTAAAATTATGTTAGAATCGTTATGACATCCTGAGTGTCACAGGGTACCTTAACTGTCAAAATACTAAGTAAAAAGTTGTCTAGACAACCAAATCTCTAATATGTTTAGTGTCAAATGAATAGTCTGATTGAGTATATTCCGAAAATATATATAGATAAACCACAAATATATCACAAAAAAAACTAAAAACTAATCTATATTATAATATTATAGAGAGGTAAAGTTTGTGACGCTGTAGGAAGTAATCTCTGGTTCTACTGAACCGATTTTGAAAATTCTTTAACCAATAGTAAGCCACATTATTTGTAAATGTCATAGGCTATATATTAATCCGAAAAATGAAAAGACTTTTTCGTGGTACTTGGATTTGCAAAGTAAGTCGGAGAAAAAACGGTCGAACGAAAATGTTTCCAACTAACGCTGCCTTAACGATGAGAGATATATGATTAAGTTCTAGAGAAAAGTTGTAGAGCTTGAGAATGCCTACAAAAAAGTCAGCGACAGCATATGTCTAACTTTTATGTTTAAGTCACAAAAAGTAGTATTTTATATTAAAAGAATAATTTTAATCGATAGGTCATGTTTATTGGTCATATTATCAACAATTATGAATTCTTATCAAAACAAGTAAATTTATCGTCTCAAGTGTTTGAAACAAAAGATTTTCTGTTTTACTGTATATAATTGCCCTTTTACTGCATAAATGGTTAAAAAGGGACAAACGCTCACAAATAAGACACTCACAAGAAGACACTCACAAATAACGGTATTATAGTCAAATTGGCATGCAAATACATACATACATAATATGCAGTAAAAATATAACCCTTTTTTTGGCAGTCAGGAAATAAATCATGGCATTCAGTACTAACCGAACCACACTCATAATTTCATCACAGGTAAAAAGTTTTACCGCCCATCGACGTGGGCACGGGTCAGTTAGTTATAAATACAATATTTACTTGCGTAATATATTATATATTATATATTACACGCTGCGCACCCGTGTAACGATTGTTTCTACTAAATTTCCGAAAATCTATCTACTCATCACCTATCCCCCACCCCTTTACCTCCCTCGCTCCCGCATACCTCCCAAAAAATCCATCGTGGTATGATAGTAGGGCGGCGCACTATAGATGAACTCGGGTTTTACATTTGTGTAGTGCTATTAATATAATTTTAAAACACTACGATGTACACACTATCTGTTTCAGAAGTAATACGACATTTAGAGATTGCCTTATAGTATTATGATGGGCCCGACTCCGGTCGGTGAATTCCATGGTAGCTCCGTTTGTATTTATTTATTTATGATGACCTGCCTAATTGGGGTCCGCTAACATTGACCGCCATTTATAACTCGTTCACCCCTTTTTTTCGGTGACATGGACCCCCTGAAATTCGAAATCGACCCCTGGGGGTCCATATAGACTACTTTTGGTATCACTGAGATAGACTATTAGATGGCAATATCTATTTCTGTATTATTTCTGCGATGTAATCAGTCCATTTAAAGATTGCGATAAATGGCACTACTAATTGAATATTATTATTGTTATTATTGGTTAAATTATTTATTTATTTTTTATTTATTGTGTTTATTCACTTATTACTAATCAACATAACAGTAAAACCAAGGCATTGAGAAGTAAAATTAATAAAGATAACTATACAAATCTAACTATACAAATAGAATGACATAATATACAAATAGACATAATATACTAATATACATAATAACATAACTATACAAATAGAATGACACTTATAATACTAGCTATCATGTAAGAATAAATAATTAATAGCTTGCAATTTAAACAAGTGAGGGTTGGCGGTAAAAATATCAAAATCTGGTGCCATCGAGTGAATTTCATTTAAGCGCCGCAAAGCACGCGCCAACAAGTTCCACCTCGTAAGGTTAGTGCGCGAGAACGGCTCCGCGAAAAGATGGTGCGATCGAGCACGGAGATAATTATTTGGTATGAATAGATCCACCTTGGCTAGTAAGCTAGGGTTATCAGTTTTACCACGAATTAGATTGAAAATATAGGACATGGTGAGCATTTCTCTTCTGAGACAGAGAGAATTATAGCCAACCATGCCTGTGATAAATGCAGTCGGATACAAAAATGGATAATATCCGTACTGCTTGAAGTACAGAAATGTCAAAAAACACTTCTGTACCTTTTCCAGCATGAGGGTATAAGTACCTTCATGTGGATTCCAAATAGCTGCATTCGTTTCCATGCGACTTCTAACAATCGAGTTGTACAACGTGCGCATAACCCGAATATTATTGAAGTGCTTGGATTGCCGTATCACAAACCCTAGAAGCTTGAAAGAAGTTGTGGATAGTTGTCTAATATGTTCCTTGAAGTTTAACTTGGGGTCGAAAAAAACTCCCAAGTCCTTGACTTCAGTAACTCTGGGAAGCACACATCCAGCGATGGAGTAATCATACATCAGATGATCAGGCGATCTTGTGTATGTCATCACTGCACATTTGTTAATATTGAAGTGAAGGTTACGAGCTTGGCTCCATGCATAAACTGCATCAATATCACGCTGGAAGAGCTCGCAGGCCTCAGCACTTCCAGTTGATAAAAACAATTTGACGTCATCAGCAAACATTAGACAACGTGCAGATGTGACTACTTTACTCAGATTATTAACAAATAAGTTGAATAACAAAGGCCCCAAGTTTGATCCTTGGCTAACCCCCGATTGAGTGTTGTATAGTTTGGATTCAAAATTGCCAAATTTAACGAATTGCTGGCGGCCCCCCAAGTAATCTGCGAAAAGTTTCAACAGTTTACTCGAGAATCCAGCAGCAGCCAGTTCTCGGAGTAACGCATCGCTGTCGACTCTGTCAAAGGCCTTCTTGAAATCCAAATACACGACATCCACTTGTCCCCTTGAGGTGCTATCCAACTCACCAGTAACATAATCTGTAGAAACGGATAGGTTGGTAGTTGTGGAACGATTAGGACGGAACCCGTGTTGGGCATCCGATAGTGTACCGCATAGTTGGGTATAAATTTCTCGATGGAGAATGGTCTCGAAAAGCTTGGGAAAGGCTGATAAGACTGCAATCTCAATCAGTAGAGCGGTGTCGACTACAACGTGCGAACCCGTCACCCCAGGCTGGTATAACGATATATACTCGTTCTTTCAGCCGTGGGATGAGCGTAGAAGACTTGATGACAAGACAATCTACTATCTAGTTCACCAGCAACCCGTTTGAGACCGACACCTTACGGCGAGGCATCGGGAAAGGTAACCAGCGGGCAGCCTCACCCCCTAACTACCAGTTTTGGTAAGATATCTCCGTCTGGAATTAACCTTCAGGATACCTCCGTCCAAAACATCCAGGAGCGCCCTAAGGTTGACTTCTAAGGAAAACTGGCCCGCAGGCCAGATTCCTACCCGGGCTCGCACTTCTGCGTTGATGCCTCCTGATGGGGGTTGACCCATGGGTCTACACACATGGGTCTTAGTGGCTTAACTGAAACAGGGCCCATTGACTCCCAAAATTGCACAATGTGATTTTGGCTTATCTGGGTACCAAATGTCAAGTCTCTTAAGTCCAATATTTTGAGGAGTATGTATAATTAGTGTGCCCCCCCTCCTCCGGTGGATAGATTTCAACCGCAATATTCCCAGCCTGAAATACGATTAGTCAAATTTTTCGAGATTGAAATGATTAGTGGCCCGATTTCAACTACAACCTTTTCAACTCTTGCTATGACCAAATGATGCCTGCATACCAAATTTCAGCTCAATGGGATGACATACACATAGACCGACTTCAATGTCGCATTAGTCTTAATCGTCTCATGGGGGCTCGAAATGGATATTTCAATCTTCATCTTGAGCGTCGGTGAGCCGGGAAAGTAAAAAGTATCAACGCTGCTTATCCAGGAACAAGCCACATACAAAGGCTAGGTCTAGTCCTGCAGTTTTCTTATGCGTTGTACTGCCTTATGTGTGCAGTACAAAGCATATGAAAAATGTAATCATTTTTAATAAAAGAAAAATATGTAGACGACAAAAGATAATTACAATCTTATAATAAAAATGAAATAGTCATAAAAAACCAAGATTAATTAAGAATAAAATCAATATTTCTAAGTCCTCCAATAAGATAAAGTGATGAAATAAAAATTAATTTATTAGTTATATATTAAAAATGAAATGCAATCTAATACCTGATTATCTAAAACATTAATATGCAGTTTTAAATGTCTACGTCGCATTGTGTATTGAGTTTGTGTATAATATGCTCTCCTTCTATTTAGTCTCCGTCATGTTGAGTAAATTGATATTCTGGAATACAATAAACGGTACGTGATGGAATTTTGAGAATATCCTGTCTAATACAGACGAGAGGGACTTGGAGCGTACGAGGAGAGCGATCCACGCGTAGTGGTACTTAAAATGACAGGTTCTCTGTAAAATACAGGTTGTCCATGTTGTAGTAGTTTTTTTTATATAACAGTGCCATATCCAATAAGGTTCTCCAATAAAGCAGTATTAAAAAGATTCAGTCTGCCATTGTAATTTTCAAGTCCCAAGCACTGACTGTAGTTTAATACTGATAGTATATAAAGTATATTTTTGTTACAGTTGGAGGTGACATATCGGTAGATCGACTCTTCTGAATTGGTGAGCATTTTTTATAATATCTAATGCAACGAAACCGCTCTATTATTGACGTTTATTCACGCGAATTTATACTATGTTGATATTAATTAAGCAAAACAGCGTTTTGGTGGCCAATAAGAGATGTCTACCTATTATTAAGGGATAATGTAGCTACAAGGAGCATAGGGTGCCAGGCCACCGAGCGCTGGGCGGTTCGTTGGTTGTGCAAGCAGATCCTGTACCGGAAACAGGCTTCTGCGCGGCGAATTTTACGGGAATACAGGGTAACCGCTTGAGAGGCTGGCTGCTCATTCAAGGAAGTTTGTCGGAGAAGGGTCGTGGGGGAAACTCTCAGCGGGCGCGGGTCTGCGCGCTATTTAGAAAAAAATGCGGTATCCTGTGTTAAGTGAGACTCGCCTTGATGAGGCGTCCGGTATAGGGAAAGGGAAGAGTTTAAAATCTGGTGAAATTCTGCGTTCTATATATCGAGATGCACCTATATTTTTTACTTTATTTCGGGCTCGTAATCTGTTTCTGCGCTCGGTCGGCGACGACCAAACAAAAATCGGCGGGACCGTGACCAGCGCCCTCTCTACGGGCGGTCCGGCTACTACGGTGTACTATGCTCCGCTCCACGACCGACAGATGGCGCTTTGCGGGGACGACGTCGGCCAAAAAAAATGACTAATCGATGTTATTAAAATAAAATACGGAATTATATGGAACGGGAATATACCTCAAAGGCAGTTAGGAAAATTAAATAAAATTCGGGATATTAAATAAATGAGAAAATCAATAATTATAAATTAAATAAAGGATAGATAACGGGAGTATCGGGGTGAGAATACAAAGGAAGCCGATAGCGGGAAATTACTGATTAGAGGAATATATTTGTATTGGAAATGGGTGAGGAATATGCCACAGATGGAAACGGTAAATTATAACTGACAAACTAGTTAAGGAAGGAAGATAGAATATATTTAGGTAAGGTAACTAGAGGGAGAAGGTATATGAATGGAAGAGGATAATTAAATATATATTTCTTTTTTTTTTACTTTGTGTGGCCCCTTTTTACCCCTTTTCCTTTCATAAGAAAAAAAATGAAATTATAACTCAATGTTAAAGTGATTTAAAATGTGCGCTTTATTTTTTTACGATATAGGAAAGGTAAAATCAAGAAAAGTATTGAAACGAATATTCATAATTGTATTTTACAGTCTTATTTTACGAAGGAGGAAAGGCAAATCGAGACGAAATATTAAAAAACAATATTTAAGGTTGTATTTTACAGTTTTATTTTTTACGAAAGAGGAAACGTAAGACGATCTGAAAATACTTAAACAAATATTTAAAGTTGTATTTTACGGTTTTATTTTACAAAAGAGAAACGCGTAAATCAAGATGGAAAATATTTAAAATGATATATAAAATTATATTTCACCGTTTATTTTACGAACGAGGATATGTAAATCAATATGGAAATGTTTAAAACAATATTTAAAAAAATTATATTTTACAGTTTCATTTTGCGAAAGAGGAAATGTAGATCAAGATGAAAATGTTTAAGACAATAATTAAAATTATATTTTACAGTTTCCTTTTATGGAAGGAGGAAATATAAATCAATATAAACAAGAATATTTAAGAACGATGTTTAAAATTATATTTACAGTTTTATTTTATGACCTTTCACCCCAGCGGGTTATGACCATTGTTTCTAATCTCGCTCTTTTATGGCGAATATTAGTATTAAATATTTATGGTACTGAATGGATCTGGATTTCTTGTCCTTTTAG
Source organism: Micropterix aruncella (assembly GCA_944548615.1). Taxonomy (NCBI): domain Eukaryota; kingdom Metazoa; phylum Arthropoda; class Insecta; order Lepidoptera; family Micropterigidae; genus Micropterix; species Micropterix aruncella. The sequence goes on from OX155960.1 coordinate 3,794,778, forward strand.
AAATTACGATTGCTTAATACTATTATCGCACCGTACTTACCGCACCAACCTTACCGGAACTCGTGAGAATTTTCTGGAAGTTTCATTTGGGTAAGATATAAGAATTTTAGGGATACCTATTTCAGCGTATTAGGAAATCACACCCTTGTAATAAATAAGGTACTTATTAATTGATTTTTTTATATGCGAGGTAGGTCACGTTCCTTCCGAAAGACCCCTAGCCAAACTCCGTCTACCTTGCGTCCGGTTTGTATAGGCGGTTTTATATATAGAATTTAATTATTTTTTAAAACAGAGAAAATAGAGAAAGTGGAGGGCCAAGAACAGGAAATATGCAAAAAATGTGTGAGCCCCAACCGGGTTGTGTCGCGCTACCTCTCTTGAATAATGAATAAAATGTATTGACTATTTTTTCTAGACAATTAAATACTTATATGACCCTACGGTCTGCCAAATTTACAAACGAATACCACAGTATTCCGATATAAATGACGAGAACTAATTATATAAAGAAATGAACATGATATATGCTATGAGAATAATTCCCCAAAAGAACTAAAGAGAATAATGAAATCTTATAAATTAACCAAAGAAAGAAGAAGAAGAACCAACATTAAAAAAAACCAGTCCCCAAAGCGACGGTCGTCTCTGTAATGACGGAAAAACACCTTATAGTTTCTGGAGACATGAGCTATGTATCCTCTATATATAATTAAATTCCTACCTTGGAAATCTGAGCACTGAATCTAACACATTTAAAATTCTTTTTTTAATCCGCAAAAACAAGAGTGACTCGAAGTAGGGTTTTCTTCTATCTGCGGTGGCGGCCCAAGGCGCGACCGCCTCGGACCGCCCTCAACCCAAAAAGTGATGACCGGCACGTATGTTTCTTTGTCCGGCTCGCAACTATCGGATACGATTTCTACCTACCTATTTGCCTTCTAGAATGTTCCAAAATGAATTAGTACGTAGAGCGCGTCTGAATTTATTTATAGAGAGCGTTTGGCACTCATTGTTTGATTTTAATTATTTTAACTTTTATTTATTTATGTTTAATATTATCTATTGCTTATGAGAGGAAATGACACATCGTAGATGGTTGCAACACAGGGTGTTGCACTAATTAATACTATTTTATGACGTTTTCCCCATTAAAATGTTTCTTAAGCTCATCTCTTATTATCATAGTTGTATTTTCGCCGAAATGTACGTCTAGAATACAAAATATTATGAAAAGTAGTTATTATGCCTAATATCGAAGATTATTCATTTATTTCGTGTTTTTAAACAATTCTCGATGCTGCTCAAACTAGTACAAAAATAACAAGATCAAAACGTATAACGTTACTTCGTCTCATAAGCTTTCACGTCATGTTATTTGTATGTATATTTGTTTGTGCGTTCGTCGGCACAGCAGCGAGCTTCGGAAAAAATAATTAGCCTATTTTGCTTATAGAATAATAGCAACTGTGTAATTTAGATTTTAAAAAACCTCCTACAGAAACAAAGTTTATATAAAAATATTTTTTTGTCTTTTCCATGAATAAAATATATAAGTTTGATTAAGAATCTACGACGAATTCAGCGAAAGCAAAATCGAACCTAAAAATATATTAAGGTGTGACTTTCGGCGGACCCGGGCTTTAAAGGCTTAAAGAGTGGTTGATTAACCAGTTTTTCCTTATTTCGCCAAAAACTATTTCAGATATCAAAGCACGACATAGCATATATTGTAGCCTGGAAAATACTCTATCTGCAATGATCTGCCAAAATCTATTTCTATCTGCCAAAATCTAGTTATCATTACGCATCTCTATTTGCCATTACGCAAACGAAGTGGGTTAAAATTAGCCTTTATATTAGAAATGGCAAAGTTACCCTATTGCAGCCCTCCCTCACCCCCCTCCCCCCCTCCCTTCTCCCTCTTACCAACTCTAAAACTTGAATGAATACATTGTCATCGACAACGAGTCTATTTGAAAAGGTTTAGCTAAATTGGATAACGGGAAGTGGGTTAATTAGTTGCCGAAAATTTTCCTCTTATCAAACTAGATTGCGAAAATATAATTATAGATAAATTAAAACGATATTTGGCCGCGTCGACAATGATGCTTTGCTCGGTGAACTGGCTGCTGCCGGTTTCTCAAGTAGACTGTCGAAATTTTTCGCGGAGGCCGTCACCTGTTTGTAAAATAAGTTTATGTAAATTACACACCTGATCTGAAATTATGCAGGATTTAAATTGAGCTCTGTGATATTCAATTTATTTGCTAATAATGAAGTACTTATATTAACGCATTATCTAATGTTTGTTCACAATGCTAAATTGTATCTATTGACTGAAATCGCGCCAGGCTTTGAGCTTCCGCAGCGTAATACTGACCCATTTTATGCATGAATACAAACGCACAACATTCAATTTAATATTGATAAATGTTCCGTGATAACGTACACTAGCTCAGCTGTGCATCTGACGTACAATTACTCCATAGCTGGGTGTGCGTTACCTGAAATAAATAATTTGAGAAGTCCTCTTGTTGGAAGCCAACCCTGGGTGCAGCAGCTCTGTCGCGGTAACACAGAACGGGCCATCATAATTAAATGCGTATACAAAATTTCGTTTTTGTGCTGTAGACCGTGGAAGAGTAGCCTCGTCGAGAGCCGAACCTGGCTGTAGAATTAGGTCATGCACGCCGTAAAAATGTCTTGTCATCGGAACTGAACCAACAAGTAAAATTTCAGCTTGATAGGATAAGAGAATGTGGTTCTAATTCAGCTTGCTGAATTTGACAAACAAATTTACATATATACTAGCAAACATTGCAAGGTAAATAAAAGCTTGGAAAAACATTCAATGCCCCTTTCAAATTATTCGGATTCTTGATAAGGATATTTAAACCCTTTAATAATATTCAAGTTTTGTAGACTTTGTACAACTGCTTTATTACAAGGCGTATTACATAGTACAAAAACGACTTACGAATTATATGTGGAATTCCATAGACTGACAGCTGCAAACCACTGTTTAAAAAGGAGTTTGTGCTAACGTTTATATCTATATACCTACATCTTAGAAACCTGCAAATTTGTAACGGACCACGATCAGTATTTGAAAACAAACAATGTTGAACACGGCTATAACACAAGAAATAAACATGAGCTACAAGCACCCAGGCCAAATTTAACTCTATTTAAAATAGGAATGTTATACAATTCAATAAAAACCTGCTAATATCAAACAAATAAAAGGAAAGGGTTTACCGCAGCATGGAAAAAATGGCTTATCGATAAAAGCTTTTACACATTAAACGAATATTTCTCATAATATTATATTGTGGGCATGCATTTTCATTTTCTTTTTACAATAATTCAATTATGAACATTACACATTTTAAATTATATAAATCTCGTATTTATAGGCGGATTTTTGATTATTCCTTGATTTTTTTATTTTTTTTATTTTTTAATATTATTGGTGAATTGTTTTTATTAATTGTTTTCTATTGTTACATTTTAAATTATATACATTTCGTATTTATAGGCGGATTTTCTATTATTCCTTGATTTTGATTTTTTTTCTTCATTTTTTATATTATTGCTGAATTATTTTTATTAATTGTCTTCTAGGTACTGTTAGTTCTACTTATCAGGTCTGTTAAGGTTTTTTTTTCATGTTATATTTCTCTTTTAAATGTTATTTTATGCCATTACGAATTATTCTTGATGTCATTTAGATATTATAGGCAAACCAGTAAAATAATTATTTTTTTTAATAAGATATTATAATTAGCAGATATGTAAATTTAGCAGATAAGTAAATCTGTCAATCTGTTTTACTAACAGGTAATTGTGAGAGACATATTTTTACGCATTATCACCATAAATGTACCACCACAATTTCGGACAATAAATATATTTCTATTTTTATTTTTTTGGAAATAAATACAGTTATCTGAAATCCTCATGAATATATGGCCAGTGAGCCATTTTTGTGAGATCTAGCGAATATGCTAGATCTCAAAAATAGTTGGATATCTGATCACAAAGTGTGATCTTTTTTTTTTATTTGTTGAGTGGGACTTTTCTAAGGTCTTTATGAGCCTTGTAACACTGCGACCATTGCTGATCTATTGTGCTCGCCACCTACTATAGTTCTGCGCTAAGCCTCGTGTCATTTAAGAACCGCAGCAGGCTTTTGGCGCCAGATTGTTTTACCTCCTCAGGTTGGAGGTAGTGACCGGTATCTTTTACGCATCAGCGGGCCACACTCGCCCTTCTTGTGTGATCTTATGAGAGACTTTTACTTTTAACAGATATATTCTGATATAAATATTTCATATATCGCGGTGGCATTTGGACATATATGCAGCGCTGGTACGGTAGATCGCACAACGCACCTTACACACCAGCGTTGACAGTTTTTTAATGAAATCATATAGCACCAGTAAAAAGTCATAGGTGTTACAGAAAGTGAAAGTATGTATAATTATTTTTATTGCTTTTTTATTAGAAAATATTTGTGGCTTATGTATTATTACACATATATGTAGATCTACGAGTATATGTCCGGAATGTACTCAATCAGACCTTTCATTTGACACTAAACACGATATATTAATGTTAATTTATTTACATTTGGACATTTAGGCAAGTATCTTTTGACATTTGGACAGTTCAGGCACCCTACGATACTCAGGATGAAGATTCTAACAATATCACACACTTCGAAATCGGTTCAAGCGTTTAGAAGTTAGTTAGAAATTAAAAATCATGGTTTCATCATTTATACATACCGGTTTTTTACGGTATGTATTAATGTTCAAGCGTTTAGAAGTTATTGTGGAATAAAGAAACGGAAAACACATAGATGAATCCAGAACACGTAACTCCTTTTGGCCAGTCATGTAAAAAAATTAAAAATGTATATTTGTTCGTTGATTGCTTAAGGACTGCCTTACATTCCGCCGACATTAGAATGCGAAACGGTAGTTCCTTGCGGTTTGACTACCAAACCACACAAATGGTGGTGTGGTAGTCAAACCGCAGTGACTTCAGAGCCAAAGTTTTTGACTTTTGCTTGCCGACAATAATTAGTGTATTGGTGCTATCGTTAACTGATTGCTATCGTTCTCCAGGGAAGAATTGTTTGGCGCCATGAGTGGCCACATAAGTAGGTGATCCATTTAGTACTCTGACTTAGTCAGTAGCAAGGAATGGTTTATGGCCTTTCGTGTCTTCGTGGCTCTTCCCCTCTCGAGTACCTCACCGTCTCCGTGAAGTGCCTGCTGCCTGCCGCGCTGTGCCGCTGTTTTAAACACTGGTGCAGCTTTTAAAATTTAATTTGTGTTTTAGTAGAATTACGAGTGTGTACGAGTGTCTCCCCACGACTCAACCCTAACAAGCTCGCTCTGACTCTACTTTCTTCTTTCTGCCGTTTTGCGAATAGTGCTAAATTTATAGTCAATGCACTACCACCTGCAATCGTATAATACAATAAATAAAGTGTAAAAAAAAATATGTAGGAATGTTACAATATTTTGAATGCATAACATTGATTAATACATAATACATATTTCATTAACATTGATTATACAATAACATATTATTAAGCTGGAACTGAAAAGACGTCCATAGTCGTTAAAACTGCCCGGGTGGTGGATGGATTGGCATCTGTCTCCCTCCACCTCGAAACTGTCTCACATTATGAAGTCACTATGAATACGGAACGATTTCGGCACCATGCATGTGGCCGGCCCATTTGCGTTTCAAAAGAAAATGGGTCCCTGCAAATACACCGGTACCTGCGTATTTGTCGGTAACTATTACGCATCGGTCTAATGTGCCGCGCAATATAATGGACTTCATTTATGTGACATGTATGAAGTAATGCTAACGCCACGCATTCTATTGTTAAGCAGTCTGACCATTTGTTTCGAGTTCTGTATTGCATCCTCTGTCTATTGGTGAATTTTTGGCCTTTCCCGAACACTTTGGGGGTACTAATGAAAATTACACCTTTCCTAGTACGCCAACGCCAGGTGTCACGGAGTCTGACCTGCTGACTCTACCTCAGCATCCTATGGCCAAAATAATGTCTGATCTGAAAGTATCAGCTTTTACAACACTTGTGCTTTTTTGTCGCTGCCTCTTGGACTAAGACCATACGAAGTCGTTTGTTGTTAAGAGCCCTATCACATATTTTTTCCAGAAAGGCAAGAAAAGTGGATTTTTGGCGTTCTAATTCCAAGAAATGAAGAGATTTCTACAAACTTTAATTACTGAATTACCTGGACCATTTCTTGATGTTGACCATAGCGGCCTTTAATTTTAGATATAACGAATATTATTTACTTATTCAGCCCATTTTCCGAAAGTCGTTATTCGTAAAACGCTCGGAAGGCAAACTTTGAGCTCCTTAATACAGTAATATCACTACAACGAAAACCGTATACTATTTTTTTTATGTCCGTCATGTATTCTTGATGTACACTACGGCTTTATTTTTTCGTTTTTTGACCACATATCCAAGGTATACATTACTTACAATTACACAAAATTAAAAAAAAATCTTCCTGTATCATTCTAATTTTCTCAGAAATAAAATAAGATTCTTATATAATACTTATACTATATTAAAGTTCACTCTTTTAGCAATACGACATAATATAAATTATTGTCATTAGAAAGGAGAAAACACTGCAAAAAACAATTAGAAATTGTGTATATATTTGCTTGCGCAAGAGAAGAGCGCTCAGTGCCGCGGTTTTCTCCCAGGGTTGAATAGTTATTTATTTATTTATTTATTTATCCTATCTTTTATAGTTACATCCAAAAAAAAATGCGTTCATTTTTTCAACTCATTTTAAAAGAATACCTACGCTATTTTGTAATAAGGCTCTTAACCATTTTTCACTAGGCCTTATAGTTCCGAGATTCAGGTACGAAAAGTAGTACGAACAGTCGGGCAGGCTCGTCTCGTTCCATGAAACTTTTATTATAAAAATAAAAGTCTAAAATGTAGAACATACTCAAATATTCCCTTCTAAGAGAAAAGGAATTATAGCAAACCATGCCTATATAATAAACGAACGTGGGTAAAAAACTATTAATTTCGTTATTGTATGAAAATGACACCCTAACGCCATATTGCGGCTTCTTCCCAAACGAATTCGAAGCATGAATCGATTTTGGAAAGAAAGATCATAGTCAGCTCTTAAATATAGGTAGAAGAAAATGATCATACTCTACACGGTGAGGGTGGATCTTCAACAGTCTTTACCGTCAGGTCCAGAGGTGGAGTACATCGATGACCTACCGGTAGAAGCTTCGGAGGAACTATAATGGGAAATACTAATCAAGGCCAAAGACTTTCTCCGTTGTTGGTTTTTTTCTGAGGTATAATTGAAATAAAATATATGTATTTTTTAAAACTTGCATATTATTTGTTTGTGTTATTTTGCGGTATAATTTAAATATGTATTTACATGATAAAATATATTTTTTTGCTCACTGAAACATTTTCTAAAATGTATATTTAAAGTTAGAAGACTTAAAAAATGGAATTACCAAAAATATGAAAAGGTTGATAAGGTTCATTATTTCCCAGACTATTCATATGGCTTAATATTAAAAAAAAAACGAAGAAAATATTTTATAATATTTTATCCTTTTATTCTCGCTACTTGTAATGTTATCATATTACTATATCATTAAAACGGAAAGGATGAAAGAAAGTAAATATAGTAATTAGCCTAATTCTATCGGGACTATTACACTTCACTAGTCGAACGCCTAATGAGGTGGAACCTTAATGAGGCGATCCTTGGAGGCGCGACATATCAAATATATCTGGGTATTTTTGCTAAAAATAACAAGTTGGGTATTATATCACGCTGCGTGATCTTTTTGCCAACCTCCTTCCGAGTTCTAAAGTATTCGCTAGATCTCAAAAAAATGACTATCGACTATTTTAGGAAGTAAGCCAAATTGGGTTTAGTTACCTTAGCATAAATTCCATTTAGATATTATTATTCCTCAAAAAAAAACGGAAAAAACATTTTTGAGGTTATTTTACTGGGCATCAAATTGATCATATTAGTTTTTTTTCAAAAGTAGGTTTTTATGACATAGGTAGGGAAGACTAGTACAAAATGATCCCTTTGACAAAAAACCAATATTATTTTGAAATTCTAGGAACTAATGTTTATTTCATTAATGTGTAATGATACTATGGCCCTTTTCCTGCTAAAAATTTTTTTTTAAAGAAGCTGTTTTAATCATATTTTCTTAATAATATTGTTAAACAATAGAAAAGGGTCATTTTATACACACTTGTGTATAAATGATCCCAAGTGAAATACGCAAATTTTATTAAAATAACTTTATTATGTGGTAGTTATATCTTGCTCCTATTTACGTACAATTAAGATCACATACATAGGAATCTGCATCGTTTTCGTCTACGCCTGCGCACAGTTCATGAGCTTAATTTTTATATTGGCCACCCACATCAAAAAGACCCTAAGTGCTCGTCCACGCTCAGGCGCGGGCGCGGTGGCGGGCGCGAAGCGGTGGCGGGCGCTATTGAGATGTCCACAGTGGGTCGCGAGCTATCGCGCGGGCGATCATGTGACGTCGTGTTTTCAGTGGTTGTGCACTCGAAATGGAGGACGATATAGATTAAATGTTTTTAATGGACAATTCCTTGGTTAGGTAGGAATAATACAGGTGGGTTTTAATTAACCGGCGTCCTTCAAGGGGGTGAATCAGTACGAGCAGGTAAGCAACTTTTTGGAAAAAACTAAAGTAGGAGAGTTTGAACGCGTTACGCCATCCAGCGGTAGGTAAAATAATATTTTTTTTCGAATAAAAAAAAAAAAAGATTCTTATTAGGTTGTATTGATTCACCCTCTTGAAGAATGCCGGTTAATAAAAGCTCACCATATATGTATAACGTGAAATCCGATGTGCACGAACTAAACAAAGAGAGATATAAAAAGGGAGAATTTTACACCTTATATGAGGAACTGAGAATTCACCAACCAAAGTTTTTGAGTATACTCGAATGTCTTTGGATGCTTTCGACTATATTTTAGATAAAATATTAGGTAAGCAGAATAAGTGAGTCTGACTCAAACTTCCACAAATGTGTCAAACCCGTGCACAAACTATTCATAACCTTAAGGTAATTTTGTAATAAATAGGTACTTTTTTATGCTTCTTTATTGATATAACAATAAAGGAAAGAAAAGAAAACCATAAAAAAGAAAGATGACATCAAGTGTGTCAATATTTGTTGTTATTAATTGCGTAATTTTGTGATGTGGATTTTCCATATCGCAGTTCTTGCCTGCACCGCACTAATAACACCTCCGTATTTACCGACATTTTTGTAAATTTTCGTCAAAGCAAGTGCGCGATCGAGCGAGAAGACCAAACTGGTTTGACTTCGCCGCTAGCGGCGCCTACCGCGCCTGCAGCCGCCTGTTCGCCAGACGCGGGAACATGGCCAACACGAGCGGATAGGAAGAATCAAATCGGACGCCAGATGTCCGCGCCCGCGCTAGGCTAGGCTAATCGCTACTCGCTCGCGCGCTCGCTAGCCAACGTGGCCGAAAACGTGCGCACCATATGTTCAAACTTTCGCGTCCGCGCTCGCTACCGCGCCCGCGCCTGAGCGTGGATGAGCGTTTAGGGCTGGGCCACACGATGCGGTGCGGTTGCGGCGCGGCGCCTGAGTGGTGCCGCTGCGGCGTCCTACATACAAATATCCATGGTATGTCACACGGTGCGTTCTAGCGTCGCACCGCACGCAAACCGATAATATGCACCGGAGCGGCACCGCTCAGTTGTTAAGTGCAGTCGAAGGAGGGTACATGCTTGCCTGTTACATTTTGTTTAATTTTGATAATTTTTAATCGAAGTGTTTAAAATGAGTACTAAGAAGATATTTGCATTGACTACCTCATTACACTAGTTCTACTAACAATTAACTACAACACTATTCGCCCACTGCGGTGTCGTTGTGGCGCTGCACTGTGCAGTGTACGTGAGCACGCCTATACGGCGAAATCTTTGCGGTGCGGCGCGGCACCGCATCGTGTGGACCGGCTTTTACCTTAGAAAAAAACAACGAAATCCAACGACGCGATCACGCGATCCGCTATTACTGTCTGTACCAACTTGACACCGTTAGTAGATTCATAACAAGTTGAAGGGGTCATTTTAGTCTGAGGGATCATTTTATACCAGTCTCCCTTACATGCATCATTGTTAACTAAGCCATCGTCATATATTTACATTAAATCAGCAGTTATTTTCAAACAATTCGGTAGCATGCTCATTTAATGTCTAATAAAAATATATAGGTACTGCGGGCTTCAATAGCGAGCTATTTCAAATTCTACTACCGTGGAAAGTAGAAGTGTTTTTTTGTTCTTTTATCTTAATGGGGAAAATCATGTATTTAGATTTTAGACCATTACCTATAGGCGTTTTAAAAATATTTATTAAACATTTCGTATGAAATATGTACCTACATTTAAATAATCGAAATATTATCCCATATTAGATTAATTATTACTTAATAAACCTGTAACGTAAAATATTATCCCATATTAAAGCTGATCTTTTACTATATTTCAAATTTCAGAATATTTTGTAAGCGATGACCAACGAGACAAGTTTTAGAAAATAATTTAGTAATACCTACGATGTAAACAGCATTTGAACAAAGACCTATCGCTTTCATTATGCCTAGATTTTACAACTTGATCAATTTGGATCTACAAATTAATAAGGCATATATGGTATTTAAGCATAATATAAAGAAATGGCTAGCGAATAATGACATACTAACCGTACATCAAATGTTACAAATTATAACTTAATGAAACTTGTGTATAAATTATGACATTATTTTTAAATATGAAATGTATATTGATTATATTTTAACTATATTTACAAAAAATCTTAAATATTTGTTATTATTTATTGTTTTAACAATGCATTATATTTATTTTGACTAAGTAAAATATAACAAAGTCGTATATTTCATATGATATATTTCGATACTAATTATCTTTCAGTATTTTTCTCGTGACTTTTTTATTTATTTTTATTCTATTTCTCTTTTGTTTTATTTCTTATAACGTTCTTTTGAACTTTCTTTTAGTTTTATGTCGATTCTATTTGTCTTTTGTGTTAAATTTTAATGCCGATTATAATATTAGAAAGGCGATTTTTTTCTACCACCTCCAAATTATTGTACCTACAATTAGGTCGGTCCAGCACAAAACGGGTTAGTCCCAGTTGGGTGACAGAATCAAATATTCGGTTTCTGTTATTTTTGTAACCAAAATTAACAATATAGGAACAAATTAGTAATAAATAGTGAAATAAAAAATATATGCAACCTTGTTTTCATTTCGATGGTTAGTTTATGCCACCAATCAATAAATCTTTGAAAGTCCATTTTTCACAGCCTCTTTGGAATAGATTTTTCTCTGTAAACCATTATCCAAATTCAGAATTAATTGAAAGTATGCTGGAGCAGCGTCTGGTGAGTACGGTGGGTGACAAATAGTCTCCAGTCGCAACTCCTGCAACTTTGAGACTGTTTGCGCATGAAGTGTGTGATGGGGCATTGTCTACGTGGTCTATTACACACAAGTTATATTACATTGTCTATTTACATTGAACATATCTCTTGTATATTAAACATATTGTCTATTTACATACATGTTACACGCACACATACATATAAACACTTCATAGTGAGTTTGGTTGTAAGATCCAATGATAATAAATCAATTAACAATTAAGAGTAGAAACAAACAAACAAACTATTTTATATTTAATATATTTTTGTCGTATAGTGCGTTATTCTCTCATTATTTTTTTGGGGGCATTTCTTGAGATTAACAAGTAAATATATTAAAAAGAATAAAAAACGCGACTACTATTACAGAAAGTGAACTATTGCATTTATAATAATTTTTATTGCTATTTCCTAAAGAAATATTTGTGGTTTATGTTTTTATCCATATAGATACACGTATATTTTCGGAATGTACTCAATCAGACTTTTCATTTGACACTAAACTCGATATATTTAGGTTAATTTATTGGCATTTAGACATTTAGGCAACTATTTACTTAATATTTGGTCAGTTAAGGTACCCTATGACACTCGGGATGACATAACGATTCTAACAATACCACACAGTTCTAAATCGTTTCAAGCGTTTAAAAGTTATGGTGGAATAAGAAACGGAAAACGCACACAAATGAACCGTGAACACACTGCACTCCTTTTTTGTCTGGCAGTCGTGTAAAAAACCAGTAAGGTAAGACAGAACTCGAACAATCTGGTAAACAATATCAAGGTGACCATATCTCTGAAATTTTGTATGGTATGGAATATCAATTTGTCATTTAATGTTCGCTTCAGATGTCCGCCATTACCCTTTAATATATTTTGCAATCGATATGATTCAGTATTAAATTTCTCCTGTGTTATCAGAAGAGGTATATGTACTATTATTTATAGAAGCCTTCAATGCTGTAGCATTCGTAAACCAATCCAATCATGCGAATTGGTTCGTGTTTACCTTATGGAGTATTTATGGGCTCAAATATGGCGAAACGAGTATTGAAAGGCGTGACTTGAATACGTGTCACGACGAATATATTGTATGTTTGGCAAATATTCGCGAACCAAGCAAATCGGCGAGTGATTTGGCGGAATAGGATTGAGCCATCCCCGGCGGCGCCAAATTTGATGAAGAGACGCTTTCGGAATCTTTCAGCAATATTAAAATTTCACACCGAAATATTGGCGGCGCACCGTTGTCAATATGAGCGCATTGGCGTGACTAAATTTTACATTATTTTTATAATGTTTTTTTTATAATTTTTATAATTAAATTCATTTTATATCTTTGACTTTTTGTAGATGTAAATGGTCTGTTGCTGATGTGTGGTTATTTCTGATGCTCAATATCTAAATTGACAATAGTCTACCGAGCTGGATGTTCTACACCAGGTGGACGTATTCCTCCACAACTTCAAGAGTCGCATTTCTGACGGTCACTGGTGTCCGGTCAACATGGACATTAATCATAACGTTTGTTTTACAAAATATAATAAAATGGAATAACTAAAAGGATTGGACTGAATTCTCAAAAATTAAAACGTTACATAAAGTAGATTACACTGTTTTAAGAATCAATTAATGCACACATGACGTACTTATCACTATAGCGATGTTTTACAATCACAATTAAGTAATTTAAATAGTTATCGTACATTTAATCGTACATCGTACATAAAAGTAGATCGCACATAGACGTATATCGTACATAAAGTCCATCGTACATAGAAGTAATAACTTTAAATTTAAAGTATCCTGATGCAAAAATATGCTAATAACTTATACTAGGTTTAGAATATAATATTTTACTAATTTTGCCCAAGGTAGGATAAAGGAGAGGATAATGTATTAGGTTAGTGGCTGCCTGAAAGTAAATGTTTCTTCAACAACTTTTTGAAAGTGAGCAACGAAGGTGCATTTTTCACAGAGTGTGGGAACTGATTCCATAAACGAGCAGAATGGACCGTTAAACAACACGTGTAAACAGACGAGTGATGTAACGGAATGACAAGTCTGTTATCCCGGCTTAATCGAAGTGAAAGACCGTGGCCTCCCAAAGGGTGGAATTTCTTCTTGAGATAAGAGCGCGAAGTGAAGTTATTATGGTTGCTGCAAAGTAGTACAACGTACGTAGATGTCATCGATCGCGAACGTTATTAAATTTTCGCATGTTAAAGACATACCTCAGGCAGATATTTTGCAGACGCTCCATCTTATACAAAATAAACTCATTGGCACCTATATAACAAACACCACCGTAGTCAAGTATTTACCTATATTCTTCTGAAGACCCACTCGTTGGTGTGCCCCTTTGAGGTCATTCACCATTTCCTAGTTCCTCCAGCGTCTCTGTAATAATTATAATTTGATTGTTCAGCTGTTTTTAATATACTGCTGGAAAGCCTGACCCAGTTTGAGAAGAAGTGGGGTTACCGTTTCAAAACAGACCGCCAATACACCTCGTCGTGCCTCGTTTTTGTCGATGACCTAACTTTTATCACCAGGAGCCTCAAGCAGCTCTCTCTGCTATTACAGAAAGTGGAGCTCTTCAGCGACTAGTCAGGCTGTATAAACTTCAAGCCCTCCAAATATTTTTGCCTTGGACTCGTCCGCATAGACACACAATTTATGTCCTATGACCCCAAATTGGTCTATAAGGACTCTTATATCTCCCTTATAGACGAAAATAACTAATACAAATTCCTTGGCAGAAAAGCACCCATCAGAGAAAAGACGTCTCTGGCGATCATGTTATAGAGCATTGCAATAGTTGTCTGGCAAAAATAGATGCCTTTCTCATTTCTGGACCTCGTAAGGCTTAGATCTATAACGATTATCTTTGGTCTTAGCCCTTTCTTATTTACGATTTCACCAAAACCCAACTGTGGCGTCTAGATGCGCTGGTAACAGCTAGTTTAAAATCCTGTGTCTCCTTACCCAAAGAAGCTAACCCTTCGACTCTCTTCAGGTCCAAAAACAATTTTGGGCTCGCCTTCTCTGCTCTACGCCAACTCTAGAGTAAACCAAAAATTTGATTCTGTGCTATTCCATGGATCCGACAATATCGAAGCACGTAATAAGTGGCCATAGTGAGTCAAATGATCTACAAGCCCGCGTAGACTTCCACAAAAATTTCCTTGCTGGAATCAGCCAGAATGGCACTGGTCTGGGGTATGGCAGTACAACCATGAGCGACGTGGACTTGAATAAGTCTCTCTTGAAGGGAGAATACGACAGCAACAGTATGGCTCATGCTATTGGCCTTCAATGGCAGAACATTTCGAAAACAATTTTGGACTTTTGCGTTCCTCCTCCAATGCACTGGAAGGTAATGTTGTATGACTGGACGCCAGAGATGCTGAAATTGTATTTAAATGTTTTTCACCATACACTTTCAGACCCCAGTAACCTCGCTCGTTGGAGCTATGCCGAGGATAGTTCGTATCCCCTTTGTAGCAATACCCCCTTGCACAGCTGGACGGACATATTTTAGCTAGCTGCAAGGTGGCCTTAGATCAAGGACGGTAGACTTACCGCCACGACAAAGTCCATGCTGTTATTCGCGTGGTAACTAGCCTCTCGGTGGCTCGTGCCAACAAGGGTTTGGCGTTACCCTCTAAACTCCCAATACAGTTTGTTTGGGATGACTCTAAAGGCAAAAAACATTTAACAACAAAACCTTTCTCCATAAGAGAGAAAGCTTCGGATTGAATTCTGGAGGTTGATTCGGTCTCTAAGCAGTATAAATTCCCTGATAGTATCGGATGTAGAGCCTTTCGTCCAGATATAACTCTTTACTATCATCTCGGAAGGTGGCCCTTATCCTAGAATTAACTAATCCATGAGAATCAAATATGTCAAAAGACCACGAGTACAAATTAAATAAATACCATGATCTCGCAAATGCCGTCATCCGGAACAGCGTCACTGTTAACCTTCACGCGATGGAAGTTGGCGCTCGTGGCCTGCTAGCCAAATCTCTGTTTTAACCTTTTTAAAGATCTTGGTCTTTCCAGAAAAATAATCAACTCTTTCCTAGAAAAAATATCTAAAACCGCGCTTTCCGCATATTAAATTATTAGGCTTCGAAGGGACAGGAATGGGCGGTAAGGTGGACGCTTACATGTGGCACGACAGCTGTCCTAAACCTACCACAGTCGGTCGTTAGTCCGGAATCCACCGCTCATACCCCAGAACCGTAAAAAAATCGTATTAATATGGTCATGACTTTGGTCGGTAAATTCCATGGCTGCTCCGTTTGTATTTTATTTACTCGTAATTTTATATTTTATTTATATGAATGTATATATATTTTTCAAATCCTAAATTTTATATAGGTTCATACTCATATTTATAACAATTTAAAAGTCCGCTTTAGAACATAGTCATAATAGAATAGGTTCACTGGCAACAGTTTTTATCATATCATATTATAAGATTTTTGCTACTGGATTCCTGTCTGATATTTTAACTGTACATGTTGTCCATTTTACTGTAGATTATTGTGAATTACAAATTAAATTACATGACTAGTATCATCTGCATAAATTACATGAGAAATATCATCTGCAATCCTTAGATGACTAATCGCACCTAAAAATACCCTAATTCAGTTGGCAGCAGTATATTTCACATAGTTTCAATATATAGCACTAGTAACTTAGTTATCCGAATGTGGATGTATTTAAGTCCCGCTTCAGATGGCGCTCTGAGTACACTCTAGTAAACTGAGAGCATTTCGATTGGCTGTACAAATAACCAGAGCAAATTGTCCCGCTCGACAAATCCATTATGCTATCGGGTGAACAGTATCGAATCCGGAAATTAGGGGCAGTGAACTGTGACGACGCGGCGACGCGACGCGACGTGGAGAATTTTAGTTACATTTACTGGCGTTTTAGAAGTTGAAGACACTGAAAACAAAATTTCATCGCTTCACAAAACACTATATAATATGGTGCTTCTTCGTTAAGGCCCAGCGATAGGTAAAGGAATTGATATTAGCATTTTTATATGCGATTCCACTATAAAAGAGAAAGGGTAATTTCATACCAACTTGCGAAGTTTGTTGTAACACTTTTCTAGATATACCAAACGAAAGCTTATAAGACATGTAATATTTCATTATACAGCATCAAAGCTAAAATACGTGTTCGAAAAAGTTATAGGGCGGTAAATTTACAAAATATTGTATTCAATAATTACATATTTTTAGGAATTTACCTTATTTACTTAGTTTTGTTTAAAAAAAAAAATACGTGTGGCACTCGGGGACTGCCGCAGTAAAGCTATTGCATAGCATTTTTAACAACTTATGCAATTATAATTATTTATTTATTCCATTTATTTTATTTTTTCTTATATCAGATAACTGCGCTCTATCGGAAAACGTTGAAATTATTCCGTATCATTTGCAGCGTGTTCCGTATCATTTGTGATTTTTTTAAATCTACTGTCACTATGAATTTAAATTTGGAATATTTAAATTCCTAGTGAATATTAAACTTTTTTACACAAGCATAATTAATTGTTTGAAGTCCCTAGTCGTTTCAGTCTGGGTACTCCTTTCAAACTAAATGCTCATTCTCCTTTTATATAGATAAGTAGCTAACTACCCAAGGTAAGATGAAAGCAATCATTTATTACCGCAAGTTTAAAAAATAATTTATTATGCCTGTAATGATTTTCAGATTCTGATGTTTAAAATAACATATCCCATTAGAAATTAGACTGGTGTTATGCAGAAAGGAACTAATCTACAAAAAAATCAAAAACTGAGGAAAACCTAGTAATTAAATGGCTATTTCTACATGTTTTTCTGCTTTTTACAAACTTGGTTTATATTCGTAGTATCATTCATAGTAACTTAACATTCCATGATAGGTTACTACATATGTACCACATTAATTTTCATGACTTTTATATTTTCTGGTATTTCTAAAAAAAAACAATTATTTTGCCAGCTTTATTTTCCCGTTAATATTTATTTAATTGTTTGGTTCTCGAACTATTACACATTAGGTCGTTAAAAGAAAACTAATTAACTTACTGGTTTCTTTATTCAGATTTATTACTCGTAAATTCTGTAAATGAAACTTAGCATAAATTGTAAAGCTTTATTATCTCTTTGATTTCATTACTATTTCGAAACATTAGTAATCAAGCATAGGTTTGTTTATGAGCTTTGCGTTTTGCCCCATTGAATATTATAAATGATTATTTTATTTACAAACTATTTTGTTGTTTGTTGTTTTATTACTGACTATTTTATTATTGATTTGATTGAAATTATTAACTCTGAGTATAATTTGTTAAATATATTGTATTTTACTAGTTTTTGATTATATAAAAAATGTTTCATTGCAGTTATAAATTGTATAATTTGCAATTATGTATGAAATATCATTTCAATTATTTTTCTTCTGTTTTTTTTTCTATATGATTCGTCGATTATAAGCAACTAATTTGTCTACATTGCCGAGGTACCTAGGCATGTACATAATATCTTGTATCAATTTCTATATTACTAAATAAGCCGGCATATAGGTGCTTCATAGAGTCTAAACACACAAGGAGGTATTTAATTACATGTCTTGGGTATTATAGCACTAGTAAACCTGAATAACATAACGTATCGCAATGAATTTAATATTATGTTTAATTTTACCATGATATAATTGTCATCTGATATCTGAGATTATATTAAGAGGCCGTGTACGAAATCGATGTGGGCCGTGATACCTCTATAATCAATGGTATAATATAACTATAGGTAGGTAGGATTTTCGGAGCCAAAGAGATACGTCCACCCTTTGGAAGCGCTCGGCGGGGACTAGCTGACTTGAGGCGTGAATCGTATCATAGGCGAGTATCATAACGCGAGAATTAGATTGTTTTAAAAGACTTTAATGCCAATTTTAATTAATGCTTTGCATTTTTTTTTGAGGAAATGGATTGATATTAAACTAAAGTTTATTTCTGTTGTTTTTATTTTATGAACGAGAGTTCTAAAAGGCCAAAATCAAAAGCATTTCCTGGCCCATTTTCTAAAAAATTTGACAAAGTTAAATGTTTTTTTTATCAACAATTTTATATGAAAGTAGTATAAAGTGATTCATTTATTATATAGAGGACTTTCACAACAATACATTGTATTTTTTATACCGTTTAGATGTCAAAACAATTCGTAAATATGTTATATTCTAAACCTCTTACAGCAAAAATTCACAAACAGTCGCCGGTTTAAGGTCAATTAATCCAAATTCTAAAATAATTTTCAAAAACGTAGCTCACTCATTAGACAATAATATAAGTGATCTTTTATGTTGTGCAATAAAACTTATAGAAATACAGTATTTTAACCTTAAATTCACGTCTGCAAAATTACGTAAATTCACGAAATGCGCAAAATTTCGTGTACGGCCTCTTAAACGATGGTAATGATAATGACGATGGTTATGACGATTCGATTCCTTTTTCATATTATCATTTAATTCATTAGCATCTAAAGGATTGCTTATACTATACTAACGGGGGCTAACGGGCCCATGATGAGGTGGCCACGATGACCCATGTGTTCAGGGTCGGTCACACTCACGGGTCAACACCCATCCGACGGCCTCCCCGCATGGGGTGCGAATCCTGGGTAGGACACTGGGTCAACCAGTCTCCCCTGGGAATCAAACCTCTGGCGCCCCTGGACAGTCTGCACACCGTGCGGCGCAAGCCAATCGATTGTGCTCTCCGACTAACAGTCGGGGGAGTCTGGGAACTGTATTGTTTCCTACAGAGCGGGGGTGGTTGTCTACTTTACGGCGACTGCTCTTGAAATGACCATTGGCCATCCGATCCCGGTTCAGAGTCGGGCAAAGGACGCCTTGGTCCGCGATAGATTCGGTTCACCGCTTCGTAAGGGAGAGGACCGCGCAAGCGACCTCGAACTCGGAACCAATCGAGAGACCGGAGAAATCTGGTCACAATTGGAAGTGAGGGCGCGAGTATCTCGAACCCGCCGGGTTTATTCCTGGCTAACTCGCGGTAAGGCGTTGGACTCTCACGGGTTGTGACGTAGCTGGACGTAGAATTGTACTGTCCAAAGTCTTCTACGTTCACTGCAGGGCGACAGAACGACTAATCGTTAAAACGTCCTGTGGTGACGGGCTCGCCCGTTGTAGTCGACACCGCAAGATGCTTATACTATACATCATCATTACATACATTGCGGCCGGCTTCGCACGGGTGCAATTTACTAATAAATAAAATGAGGAGTGCGCTTAGCCAGAAAATATTAGTCATATTTATCTTATAACCTTTATTCATATATTTATAAGTTAATTAGTAAATCAGATATGAGATATATTACTAATGTCAAAATTTGTTTGAGTCGTAATTTTATCGTGAAACATACGTAGATCAAAATTTATTCACGACTTATAGATAGATTCAAATTTGGGTAATTTTAAGAGTCATTGTCAATTTTTTTGTTTTACTGCCAGTTATTATAGAATGTCTTTATATAAAATGTTTACAGCTGACTTTTTATTATACAATACGAACAAATTTTGATTGGAAGTGACGCGCTAAAGAGCTTCGCTAAAAACACTTAACGCTTGCAACGTTGAAGGTTTGACCTTGTGATTTACTGATCTTCAATGAAAATGATAATTTTACAGGAAATTGCAGTCCATTAAATTGGAAACGTAAATCCGTTGATATTATTGGAAACCGAAGGATTAACACTGTTTCTCCAGTTCCACTGTAACACTGTTTCTCCAGTACCAATCCAGTCAGTATTATGCACTCTATTACGAACGTTTTTAAAGATTTAAACTGCAAACGTGTACCATTACACAATTTGTGTGAATTAAGGTTCCGTAATAAAATAAAATAGTTGAGAAATTCTGTTGGAAATTGTACAGCCTCTTTCAAGTCAAGCAAAGTGTCTACAGAGTAGTATATTTGCGTCGATGCATAGATCCTCGAGAAAATTAAATCGCTTACCCTACCTACTTGATTGTTAATAGGTGAAAATATAACTCTCTCCTTAAACCAAGGTTTATATATAGTCTTAGAACTTATATTATTAACTACTGGATAAACGTTGTCGACCAATACTATAAGATCATTTACTAAAAACGCAAAGGTTTTGATTTAACCCCACAAATAAATGGCGATTAGCTCGGGTTTGCCTACGGCAAAATGTATATAAATTTATATTTACATTTACATTTACATTTACATAGAGCGGGGTTTACTATAGAGCTATAGCATTACTATAGAGCGGATTACTATAGAGCGGCGCACATTTACATTTATATTTACATTTATATACATTTTGTATACATTTTGCCATAGGCATCCATTATTGGACGCCTCACATGTGAAGGGACGAAATTGAAATGAATATATTTATTGTCTGAATTACGGTGTCACATTTAAGGGCGATAATGCACTAGATAATGTCTCTCATAATTCCCTGTTATTGCAACAGATTGACAATTTTACTTATTTTCTAAGTTTGTATAGCCGTATTCTACATTTTTTATTTTAAAATACTGGTGTTATCTAGATTAATTTTTCCTTTGACTTGTGATATTTGCTAATTTTCTATTTTTAGCAAAAACTGCAAAATGCGGTTTTCGTATGTAGGCAAATCATACGACATGATTACTACGCTTTACCCGTTTTTAGCCATTTTGATGTTATTAGGAATTACATTTAAAATGTAATATTTAAAAACCTTCCATGACATCATCGGAGGTTTGCACATTATTCTACATGAAGGATTTTGTTTAAATTAAGGTATTATTTTTAGAAAAGTTTGTTTGAAAATTAGTTTTCAATGAGCTGGTGTATTTTTTTTGTTTTGAAATACAATATGCGATTTTTAAAAACACAGTGGTCTTTATTAATTGTATCATTAACAATGAGCGATCTTTAACATTAATAACATAATGAGCTATCCTTAACTACACAGTATATAAAAAAAAATACACATTAAAATTTCAAATTTTCCCACTTGTTGTGAAATCCACGCACGACTCTCGAAAAAATAGAATATACTATTAAAAGGTTTTATTTGCTGTATGCATTCACAGGCAGGAAAATAAAATAAGGAAGGGTTTAGAGTGTGTATTTGTCTTGGGAGGCTTTGGTGTCTGTCGGTTGGTCTTGGCGCTAGACTCTTAGAAGCCTCATTGAAGTTCAGCGCCTCGTAATGGACGCTCCCGAGGCCGCGCTGCTCGCCAGTTATTTCCGCTGATTGATGCCCTTTGTGCCTAACTGGCTAAACACGACGGGCGGCATGGCATATCTTGAGATGCCGGGCGGCTCCGAATATTACGACTATTACACTACGGCGAACGTAAAAAAAAATGAGTATGAATATTGTGTTTTTTCTGTCGCTAATTCGCTACTGGTAAACGATTAACCCTGAAGCTGTTTGCCTTAAACCGACTGCCGTATATATTTATTATGTATAGTGCGCCTTGTATTGACACTTGCCAATGGGTTGACAGGTCGATTGCCGATATGGCATGCTTCAAGAGTTATACGCAATTCTCTAGAGGCCAAATTCCTAAGTTTGCGGTCGAAGTTCGGGGGAGTACGTTGGCATATTATTACGAACTCCGGTACTGTTAGAGCGAGAGAAAGAGAGAGATGGAGACAGAGAGGGAGGTAGATAGATGGAGATACTAAATTGGTGTGCGATGCCAAGCTCATAATAATTTAAGTAAATTAATTAAATGAAATGTCATAATACTTACTATAATTTCATAATACTTACCTTATTTAGTAATACTTACGTTAATTCATAATTTCATCAACGAAATCGTTGAGATGATGAAGAAAAATACTTATAAAAGTGACTTATATGGCCATAATGGACTCGGATTACCGAATTTGGGAACATTTATTACGTTTAATCGCGATAAGTGGTATCTCTTGGGGGAGATATGCTCATAGCTGAATAAAAGGTTTAGCGAAGTTACAGAACTCCTTTAGGGGGGCAGTTTATAAGACTCAAAAGATTTTCTACCATTTTCCATTTTTTAAAAACGGGTTTGTCACCACAAAACATTCCCGGAAAATATCCAAGGATTTTTGCTGATTTTGAGTGTGATGTCCCTTTGAGAAGGACGTTGACTTGATAGAAAGGGATAGTCGGCGGTGAGCTCGGGTAGCAAGTACGCAACGCATTATTCACGTTAGATTCAATAGTTTACGCCAACAAACTGACCGGCGAAAATGTTACGTGATTTTGGCCAAAGGCATCTGTGTACCAAATTTTCTAAGTTTCAAAAAGTCTCTAAGTACAATATTTCGAGATTAAATATAAGACTAGTGCGCTCCCTGATGGGCCGATTTCAACCACAACCTTTTTAACTCTTGCCATGACGAAATGATGCCTATATGACAAATTTCAGTTCAATCGGATTAGTCGCTATAGTGGGGATATCGTGGGCGCGATCGTGAAGAAATAGACACAGACACACAGACATACTTCGTAAAAACGTTAATGCAATATGGACAGCTGTCTTGCCACATGTGAGCGTTCACCTTACCACCCATTCACTCCCCCTTCGAAGCCATAAAATTTGAGATGCAGAATCGCGGTTTTAGATATTTTTTCTAGAAAGGAGTTGATTATTTTCCTGGAGAAACCAAGATTTTAAAAAGGTGAAACAAAGATTTAGCTGGCAGGCCACGAGCGCCTACTTCCACCGCGTGAAGGTGAACAGTGAAGCCGTTCCGGGTGACGGCGTTTGCGAGATCATGGTATTTATTTAATTTTTACTCGTGGTCTTTTGGGATATTTGATTCCCATGGAACAGTTAATTCTACGATAAGGACCATCTTCCGAGATAGAGAGTAGAGAGTTATATCTGGACGCAGGGCTGTGCAGTGTGCATCCGAGACTTTCAGGGAATTTATACTACTTAGAGACCGAATCGCAATCTAATATTCCGATAAAAACGAGAAATTTATAAATAGTTGCTTTATGATCAAGAAATAGCACTCGTTATGTCAACAAAAACTACTACCTTTGCACCTCGTCCGACACATCGTATTGTATTATATTAACAAATCTTAATGTATTTCCCCTTGTTTCTAGAAGTATTGCCCAACGTCTAAAGTTATTAAAAAAATAAAATAATCGCTCATTCTCAAGTTTGACCAAGCACATGCAACATATCGCTTTGAAGAAAAAATAATATTTACAATTTTTTGAGCACTAACTATACAAAAAATAAGAGGAAAGAACCACGAAGAGCGTGTATGTATACCCTGAAAAGAGATAAGAATAGATCAATATGCCCGTGACAGAGAAATTATACGCAGAAAAACGTGTCAAATTGTTAAATAAACATAGTGAAATATATTTATATTTTGTATTGTCGGAGCATATTATTTTGTATTTCATGACAACTTAATTGATTATTCTCTCGTCAAAATATTCTGAAGTTTATTTATTTATTTATTTATTTATTTAAGAATTAATTACTATAAAACATAGATTATATTACAAAAATAACAGGAACCGAATGGCAAAAACTTAACCTTTTGCTTATTTGTTTCTGTCACCCAACTGGGACTAGCCCGTTCTAGGGTGGACAGGACTCCAATACTACAATCAAGTTTGGTTGATTGCTTGGTTGCTTACAAATGTACAAGTTTTGTTAAAAAACTAATGACACTAAATTGCCCTAAAATGTGGTCTTCAGAATAAAATAGAAAATAATATTAATAAAAAAATATTAAAAAATATATTAAATAAAATGCAATTTCATTATTAAATCGGCAATAAATATAATATAAAATTCGATTAAATAATATAAATAAAGTTATATGTCAGAAAAGAAAGAAACAGTCATTAATATTTAATATTATGTTAAGTTATATAGGATTTAATATAAAAATACCTAGTCTAAAAGTATAATTCATTGTCAAAGTCAAATAATTTTTGGTAGTTAGTTCAATGTTAAAAAATACTTAACATATAAGTTTAAAAATATGTTAATAATTTGTGCACCTAAGTTTTATTATACTATTATTTCTAACATTTGATGTATGGTTAGTCTGTCATGATTCGATAACCATTTCTTTAATTTATTTTTGAATTCCCTAAATGTCAAATTCATTTTTATTTCCATATTGATCAGATTGTAAAATCTCGGCGCAATGAAAGAGTAATGTCTTTGACCAAATGATGTTTTCCTTCTGGGTATTATTAAGCTATTTTCTAAAACTTGTCTCGTTGGTCGCCGGTTCTGAATTATTCCTAAATTTGAGTTATTGTCCAAAAATAGCCTTAAGAGGGAAGTATGTTAGTATTTTAATATTCTTTTCACTATATCGTATAAAACAATTATCTAATGGACTATGTAAGTGTCCAATGCAATACGATTAATATAAATCATGTGGTGAGGCCCTTCAGAAAGTATCTATCGATATTTAGAATTAGTTTAAATCTTAAGCGATAATTATATCGATTTTATAAGCACTGGTATTGTTCTTTGTATTCTGTAATCTATCTATGTAATATTATGTATCCAAAGTATTGGGTACGTAAGTATGTCTAAATAACTATTTATATGGTTTTGAAGACAATAAACTTATTTTAATCTGCGTATGATTTGAATAAGGTTGAATGCCCCTTTCGATGTGTGCATTTACCAACTATGTTTTTTTTACAGCAAACATAACAGTTTCTTCGACATATCTAGGTACTATTCCTAAGCATGAAGCCACACTTCGACAATTTGATCTACTTCTTTTAGAAGCTGAGATTAAGTGTTTTCTGTATGAGACAAAATTGAAGTAAAAATAACAGTTACCCATTGGGTTTCAGTAATCGTTCCCTTAATAAGTAAGCATTCGCCTTCCACCTACTCTTCTATGGAACTAAGCTTTACGGGATGCAAAATAAAAATCATACGAATAGAGTTGGATTATGCAAAATAGATACTGAGAAAGCACTGATATTGAGATAACTATCTGAAACTAAAAAATCAAATTCTGACGCTTTTTTAAAAACATAATTAATGACTTATTCATAAATATATTTTTTTTTTCTGAATATTAATATAATATTCAGAAAAAAAATAAACTCTATTGGAGCAAGGTCTGGCAAGTACGGTGGGTGACCAAGAGTCTTCAGCCGCAACTTCTGCAACTTTGCGACTGTTTGCAGTGAAATATGTGGTTATACGTTGTCGTGCAAGAGCAGTGCGATGAGTAATTGACCAGGCTAGCTTATTCAATCACGAGCTTCTTCATCATTGTTTGCAGTTCTTTAAAATCAAAATCAAAATCAAAATGTTCTTTATTCATATAGACACAATTAAATATTATTTTTAATTTATGTTCTTACTAGCTGCGCCCAGCGGTTTCACCCGCGTGGTGATGAAAAATTGTGATAATGATGATAGAAAACCATATATCTTTATAAATTATAGCCTATGTGCTATTCTGATGTGTAAGCTATATTATTGTAAAGTTTCATCAAAATCCATTCAGTAGTTTTTGCGTGAAAGAGTAACAAACATCCATACATACATACAAACTTTCGCGTTTATAATATTAGTAGGATAGTAGGATAGAATTTAAATTTCGAATGTCAATTTCTTAGATTTTTTTCCTACTTACGTGACAGTTATCGTTATATTTTAGATAATTCACGCTATATCTTTATAAATTATAGCCTATGTGTTATTCTGATGTGTAAGCTATATTGTTGTAAAGTTTCATCAAAATCCATTCAGTAGTTTTTGCGTGAAAGAGTACCAAACATCCATACATACATACAAACTTTCGCGTTTATAATATTAGTAGGATGATGCGTCCAAGCCTTACTCCCAAGTACACCCAAGTAAAGTACACATTTACGGTAACTGTATAGCCAGACTGTAAGAAGCTGTAATAGAAAACACCGGCACAGGATCCCATATTTAAAAATAATGCAAAGTTTTAACTTTACCATGGTTGCACAAACGAAAATATTTGACAGAATATTTCGCAAAAACAAATGACAGAAAGACAAATAAACAGATGATGATGAACATGGCCTTGAATTAAAATTTATTTGTATTCGAAATTCCAACTCCAACCTAAGTTATCCGAGTCCATAATGGCCACTATGAAAAAACAGCAATTACATATTAGGTAAGGACCAATATGTATTTTATCGTCTTGTGAGCTGATTAGGTTTTAAAAGCAGATAATCATATTATAACCCCTAATGTTGTATTTAGGCTCACCGTCATGTCCCTCTGCATTGATGTTTAATCAGCTTCTTCCGAACTTCCTCAAATAAGAAACTACGAAATATCTCAATTTCGTGTCCCCTCGGAGTAGACGTCCCTTCAGGTTAGGCTGGCCCGTTTAGAGGCAGGAAGGGTGCCACTTCGCACTTACCAAAAATAATATGGCCATAAAAGAACCTACGCACCTGTGCGCTTCGCTTTCATATTTCGTAAAACTTCCATATTCGGCGGGAAAACTTCACTTTGGCGCTGTCATGAAAAATACTTCGTATGGTAATGTCTGCAGTATTATGATTCTGAGGAGGATATCACGTGACTCTTATGAAAAACCGCTTCGGGCGGTATATTCGCTATGGCCACTGGTGTTCATTCATAATGTTTGCCACTTTCCCGCGAGATATTTTTCGACAAAATTTCATACATTTTAGTCGGAGCACACAAAATTTCATACATATCACTCAAACAAGTTATAACTTCGGCTGTTTCGCGGTGAAACGGGAGGTGTAAAGTTTGCACAGAAAAATAGGTACCTATTGTTCTTGAGTATATATGATTTTAGATTGCTCGACTCCATAGTACCATTTGGAAAACCTTCTGAAACGGCGAAATGTAGATAGCGCTGATAGCATTAATGGCCAAATAGCATTTTATTTAGCTATCTATATATAACATTAATAAGGAATGGTCTTTTATAGGGGACTCATTGATTATAAAAACTCAATAATTTAATCAATGATATCAATAATAACATTCAATTATTAGTGCCAACTATCGCACTTTTTATATAGGCTGATTACATCACCCAGGAACAATACAGAGAGATAGAATGCCATCTACCTAGTAGTCTAATTTGAACATTTAATTTCATAGATATTACGTATTGAAATATGTATACCAAATTTAAAAAATGGTATATACATAATATTAAAATACCAGAAGCTATGATTTAAAAATTTATTTGTTACTAGCTGACCCGGCGAACTTCGTACCGCCTAACAGTCAATGAATGTCATGTTACAGATTAGCTGAACTTAATTTATGATTTTATGAAAGTAATACAATGAATACAAAATAAATAGTAAGTTCACTACTTTATTAAGGTAACTAGCTGCGCCCAGCGGTTTCACCCGCGTGGTGATGGAAAATTGTGATAATGATGATAGAAAACCATATATCTTTATAAATTATAGCCTATGTGTTATTCTGATGTGTAAGCTATATTATTGTAATGTTTCATCAAAATCCATTCAGTAGTTTTTGCGTGAAAGAGTAACAAAAATCCATACATACATACAAACTTTCGCGTTTATAATATTAGTAGGATAACACAAAAAGAAATATAAAAGTACAAAAAATAAGTATATCAATCGCGTGTCAGCAAGACATGATTGAATTAAACTATTTACTTACTATACAGCATGGTATGCACTCAGTTTAATTCTCTTCATTGGAGCACGTTGTGATATACGACATTTTTTGTTTTTTTTTTTATCAGGCGCAAGAACAAATAAAGCAGTTGATTTGTCGACACGTGAACATGCCACGTACATCTAACCATGATAAAAACACGGATTTACATTTCGTATGGGAAAATGTTTTTTCTTTTATTTGAATTTTTCGTCAACTTTCAAATTTTTGTTTTTAATAGTTATTCTGCTATTCGGGACGGAGACAAATACTACAAATAAAAAAACCATGAAAATCGGTCCAGCCGTTCTCGAGTTATAAGTGTTCAAACAAACCCGACTTTGTTTTATATATATAGACTAGCTGACCCGGCGAACTTCGAACCGCCTAACGGTCAATGAATGTCGTGTTACAGATTAGCTGAACCTAATTTATGATTTTATGGAAGTAATATAATGAATACAAAATAAATATTGAGTTCACTACTTTATTAATTAAGATAATAACACAAAAAGGAATATAAAAGTACAAAAAATAAATATATCAATCGCGTGTCAGCATAATATAATTGAATTAAGCTATGTAATAATTGTGGTCCGAATATTGTGGATATATCTTGTCGATTCGAAACCTTTATTTAAATACTTTCTTTAATTTGAGGGGAGAGTTTACGGTATAGACGGAATGAACATTAAATGTTTGACAGTACAGTTACGAAACCCATGAACATTTTGTATGGGAAAATGTTTTTTCTTTTATTTTATTTTTTCGTTAATTTTCCAATGTTTTGGTCCTGAATTATCACCGTAAATGTAACACCATAATTCAGACAATAAATATGTTTCATTTCATTTTATTTCAACAAACCACTGGAAAGACAGCCGACGGTACACACGGTTCTGAGGTACCTAACGTCTATTACAACAGAGCCATGCTGAAATTGAGATAGCGTCCTAAGAATACTTCGTATGTGGTACACGTGGCGATTAAAGTGTTGCGCGTGTCAAGAAATGATGAATTTGTTTTCGACAAGAGCTTTCGCGCCCGCCTCGAGGAGACAAAGTTTACAAAGCGCGGTGTAAATCCGTGCGCAGGGCGGGTGGGCGTCGTTCCCGGGACAAGTTGTTGGGCGGCAGCGTGAGGGCAATTCAATTTGTATTTTGTAACTCGCAAACGACTTCATAACTCGGACGCCTTTACGGTGAAAATTGGTCGCGAGGGCGCGAAAAACTAACTTCGCCGCGCGATGAGAGCACTTCCTGGCGTGAATATTTATCCAAATACTGGCGTGAATATTTATTGCGCCACATAACATGATTACCTATGCAGCGGCACGACCTCATCTCCTGTTGAGAGAATCAGCACATCATACTAAAAATATAATTGACAAGCCGGTGGGCAGGATGCTTAAACTATTTAACATTCTGCCGCCGGATATTGATATCTTTGGCGTTTCACTGTGGTATTTGAAGAGGGAGTTGCCTCTACGGCTTAAAATAGATTAGGCGATAATATTATATTTAGTGTATTCATAATCATCATCATCATCATCAGCATCATCATTTATTCATTCCATAAAAGCATTTCACAATACTGAGGAACATGTCAAATTTTACAATCATAATTTACCGGATGATAAAACCGCTTTGATTAATTAAAAGAAAAAATAAATAATTGTAATCAGAGGTGATTACTTAAAAATAGTCAAATTTACAAAATAATCAATAATCAAACAAATAATAATCAATACCATATAACAAAAAAAATTGAAACATGCGTAATTAAAAACAATGTCAATAATATCTAAAACTTAGTGCGAAAGTATAGTCATAATATGGTTATTTATAATCAAGCAATTGTGGACGCAATATCATAAAAGTCGTCCAGTTTGTAAAGGGCATGTTTGACTAACTGATTTTTCAAGCAGATTTTATATGCTGCCATCTCAAGTCTTTTCGTTGATGATGGCAAAGCATTGAACAATTTAAAACTAATATATAAAAATGTTTTTTGATATTTAGTCAAGCGTACTTTAGGCAATAACACATTGTTTTTATGTCGCGTATTATGGCTATGCCGAGTGGAGTGAAGCTCGCAATTTAAAACATTCTCTTTGGCGTATAAAAGGCACTGATATATGTATTAGTATTGCTATTACGAATATATTGCAATGCTATATATTAGTGTTAAATAAATAAATAAATATAAGTGTTGAGAGATATGTCACATGGTAGAGATCAAAGCCACCCGCGCGAAATAACATGGAGTCAAATATAATTCACATTTACGAGCGAACATCATTGTAAAGAGTTAATAAGATTGTAGTTGAAATCGGTCCACCAGAGGGCGCGCTAGTAATACTTCAACTATTATTTTATTTTTACATACAATGCAATAAAAACCTATTTAAAAAGTGACAAAAATCCATTAATGCGATTCCGATTATATAGTATACAAAATGAACGCAATATAATTTTATATTGTTTTCGCTTGAGAATGGGGGGAATCAGGATAGGAAGTGAGGTGAAAGCAAGAGACAAAATGGATAAAAATATATTATGTATGTATATAAATATATTTTCATTTAATTTTAGGTATGATATATAGGTATTATAATGAATATACTTGCGATAAAATTATGTCCTTGAACTAAATTAAATGAATGTATAAATGTTTTGTGATCATCTAGGTAGACTCTAGATTTTTTTATTGGGTTCTTATAAGAGGTTTTTGATGAGTCTAATATGTCCACACTTAAAAAGTCTGTATTATATCTATGACACGCTCTGTATAGAAATGCTTTTAGAGATGCGTTGGTTTTCACCACAGGGAGATGAAATCAATCACGAAACATTGCAGTTAAAGTCTTGTAACCTCGTTCGACCGAATTTTTAAGAGTATCTCTCATACAAGCGACTCATATAATATTTAAAATCCGCCATATTTAAGAAAATACTACATCGTATTGGAAATATACCACTTTAATACCACGGATGTACTACCAATATGCGACGCGCCAGGCGACGATATTGGTAGGTATTTGTCAGTAATGGTACGACGCAACTCCAATAATATTGAAATTCCTATATATTTAAGAAAATACATAATTTTTCCTATAATATTATTTTAAGGCGACATGAGACCTGAGAAAAATATCCGAAATGGCGGACACGCGAAAAAATAAGCGGGGTCAATTTTGTAGGGTAAAACCAATAAAAATCCAGAGTTGAAGAAGCGTCAGGCAGATTCAAAGTTCATTCGAGCCGGCGACCAGGCGCATATTAAACATTTTATCGCAGCGCTAGCTCACAATAACTATTTTTACGCAGTGGTGGTATAAGTGTGTTAATGGCAAAGCACATTTAGCTGATTTATTTTAGCGTATTTAGAATATTTTTTGAGTCCAAATTTTAAATTGTTGCCTTATTGAGGGATTCGCTAAGAATTTTTTTAACACGCTTTTATTAGGTCGACCTGTATGTAACTAACTATATAATGGAATCTAAGGTAACTAATTTAACTATCTTCCAAGGATCGTAGCGTCATGAAAATTGGCAGCTGTATGTAGTTCTGATGACAGTACAATAATATGGTACTGTCGAACTGATTTGATGATGGAGTCGGAAGATATGAACTGGAACTTCATGATGGAACATTGTATCATAGCTGTGTTTGGACTTGTTAAAAAAGTCATGTAATGAACTTTGACCACGATTAAGTTTCAAGGTCTGATGATGAAGCCGGAAGACAGGAACTGGCATTTCATGATGGTATATCGTATCATAGTCGTGTTTGCACTTGTGAGAAAGGTCACGTAATGGACTTTGAACAGGATTAAGTTTCACGGTTATAACAAACCTATTATATATTGACATTGAAAAAAGCGTGGTTTTAGTGTTTTTTTAAAACTATTAATTTATATACATTAATGCTTATATTTTCCAAAAAACTCATAAAACTAAAATTCTTCAGATTTGGTCGTTCCCAGGTATCATGTCGCCTTAATACCACGTAAAATACTATAAATATAATACGAATTATCGCGCGGGGGAAGGGAGGTTGGTTTGGCGCGGCGAGAGGGGGTGTCTACTTGCCAGGAAAGTCGTAGGGTGACACAACCGATTTTTTTTATATGCCCTACTATAAATATGGTAACGAAGTAATTCTAAAATGAGATTTTAAATGTGCTCTACCTACGGTTCGAGCCGGTTTAATCGTGATAGATTAAGATGAAATATGACGCATTTTAACAGGACGAACAATACCGACATTTTAATGGCCCTCATAAAAGAGATGTTATTTGGGACGTCAGCAGAATCACCCCATATGCAGTAATAACAGCAAGTATAATAAAATCGTATTGCAACATTACAGACTTTGATACCGAACGGCACAAGTCATACTATTACATATGACCTAATCTAATAGTTAACGTAATCTACAATCATTATATTGCTATAATCTATATTGCTAATTAAAAAAAACTCGTTTATTCCTTGGAATAGGTGCTGCCTGGATAACAATGACGCTGAATCACTGTGTTTAAAAAAATAGTGTATTTTCTTGAATAAATATTTTTTTTAAAATACAAAAGAGGCAATTCACTAGAAATTCATTGACTGACTGATAGATAGATTAGACTATCTATCAAGCCATAACCATAACCGTTTAACCTAAAACCTTGTTTTTTTACGTAGCCTACCCTAACACAATAAGTAAGCACTAAGACGAGTTTTTAGAAATTTTTAACCTAAGAGGGAGCAGCTATGTTTCTAAAATGAAAATGAAGAACCCTAAGAGGAAGAACCCACGTTTGTAAGAGGTATATAGAGAACCCTAATAGGTATACTCCCTGTTTTAAGAGGAAGATGGACAATCAAAAAGAAGAAACAGGGGGGGGGGGGTGATATTTTAACCCATCCAACACGCACCTTCGAAATGGTTTAAATTGGAAATTCGCAATTCAGAACAATAATAACCATAAGTCAATAATCGGTTAAGCAGGAGTTACTTTTTTTTGTAGAAATCGAAAATTCGCATGAAATGCTTTTAATAAGGAAAGATAAAAATATGTTATACAATGGATTAAACTCATATATTGTAAGATGGATTAAACTTCTATATAAATAAATATTGTACGCCTAAAAGGAAGGTTGTGCGGCACTGAATAAGTTGTAAAAGTCTATGTTACGTCACAATAACAAAAATCGGTTGTCTGTAAAGTCGGTTTACTGACGATAGTTGAACGGGACAACGTCATAAGAAAATACTGATGGAATGGTTGCATTTGAAGCAGTTTCATTTAAGATTCTGATATTGTTTATTACAAACACCCAAAAATATATGCTTTTATATTCACCGATTTGACTACAACATGTAAATGTATTATTGTATAGAAGTATAATTGTATAATTGTTTATTGTTTAAAGTTTATCGTTTTTTTTATTTGAAAGTGTGAAATCTTAAATTGTTAAATAACGGTTTGAGAAGCGTTTGAGCACGCTGCGCCATCTAGCGGTAGGTAATACGTCGTAAATAAACAATATCAGCGACATTTTACCAACCGCTAGATAGCGCATCGTAATGACACCTTTTCATACTATAAAAAAAAAAAAAAAAGTTTCTTACTCCGTTGCATTTTGTTGTACCCACAAGAAAATTGTCCGTTCAGTAATTACATTCCATATATCAAGAATACATATAAAATTATGTCAAGAATTTAAATCAATCTAGTGATTTTCATTCGTACTATTTTAGACTGAGGTTAGTAAATAATTATTGTCGCAACCGGTAGATGGCAGCATTTATATTGAATAATAAATATAATAAATGGAACGCCTCAGAGCGAGGTAACGCCGCATGAGTCATGTTTTTTCGTGCGTGCAGCAGGCTCCATCGATTTTTAAGACGTTGTCACGTCAAAAACAATCACAATCACAATAAAATAAATTGAAATAAGTTGAAATTGAGATATAGAATGAAACCGGAATTTTAAAAGTTAAAAACCATTAAAAACCATAGATCCAATAACGAAAATGGGGGTGAGATGAGAATTACAAAAAGGGGGAGCCTTATATAAAACCATATGTCAAAAAAATAAACTTTTAATCAAAAACGGCTTAGCAGATTGCGTTGCTTTGTCACGGCCAGCAGGTCGTTCCGAGTGGGTTCCTGGAGGTCTCTAAGAAGAACACAGTTATGCAATGCAATATTTAAGATAGCATAGTCAGTCGTTTTAAGAACTGAAATAAAAATATATCTATTTTTGAAAGACCAAATACCATCACCTATCAACCTACTTTTTGAAAGACCGAAAACCAAAAAAAATTTCACAATTTGCTGTCTAGCATTTACCTACATTACTTTACAAATAATTTTAATTTAATATGGCAAACGAGCTAATAATAATAGGTAATAATAATATGTTTGGTTAGGTAATAATAATATGTTTTGCTAACAATAAAAAAAGAAATATATTTAAGTGTTCCAAATATCGTTAGGGATTTTATTTGGCCAAAATCTATCAAATTATCTTGGGTAAAAAGTGATAAATCAGAAAAGTGTATTGATTATTTTTAACTCTAAATATCTCAAGGAATCGTTTGGCGAAATACGTGCGATTAACCTTTGAGAACCACGAGATTTGCGGTAGAGTATGGAAGTTTTTGATACATAAAACTATTAAAGGGTATAGGATGGCAGTGTCGACTACAACGGGCAAACCCGTCACCCAAGGCTGGTATAACGATATAGATCGTTCTTTCAGCCGTTGGATGAGCGTAGAAGACTTGGGGACAAGATAATCTACTGTCTAGTTCACCAGCAACCCGTTAAAGTCCAACGCCTTACGGCAAGGCACCGAGGAAGGTAACTAGCGGGCAGCCTCACCCCCTAATTACCAGTTTTGGCAGGATATCTCAGTCTGGAATTAACCTTCAGGATACCTCTGTCCTCTCGACTGGTTACGGACCCAAAGTCGCTTACGCGACCTCTACCTGTTGTATTACAGCGGTAATTCAGTTTGAATTTATCGCGGACCTGGGCGTTGTTTGCTCGTAGTGCCACACAGGATCGAGTGGCCCAAGGTCATTTTAAGTGGCATGACAACAGGTCAACATCCACCCCCGCTGCTTAGGACACAGTATATTTCCATAGTCTCCAGATCCCTTCAGCAATTAGTCAGAATGCACAGCCGATTGGCTTCGCCGATCGGTGCGCGAACCGTTCAGTGGCGCCGGGATGCAATCCCGCCGGGAGAAAACCAGCTCTGAGGCCTGAGACATGGGAGTCTTACCAGGGGTAGCCTTCCACTCGAGAAGGCTTCTGAATAGGAGCTCAATCGTAAGTTGAGCAGATCCGAAAACAAAATGGATCTTGTGGCCCAAGCTGCACGAAACCGTTCACCACTAAAGGGTATAATAATTAACATATACTCGTATGTCGAGTTTTGTGAAATTTGGTTCAATAGATTTAGTATAAATAGATAGTACACGTGTCGTTGTAGTCCGGTCCATAAAGATGCAGTTGCAACTTTTTCCAAAATATGATTATTTTAGTATTTAAGTCAGAAATCATACATACTAAAAAAACGTACTAAAAGTATAAAAACAAATGTAGAAGTCGCAATAAATATTTTATTTGTTCATTTAAAATCACCAGACATCGTTGTTCATTTGCGATTTTTTTTTTAAGTTACGGTATATTTTTAAACAATATTTTTTTTTGCTAATACTAAGTTTCTGATGTCTCTATAACATTAAAAATATATAATTTATACTTTATTCGTATTCGATTATTTATAAACTGATTTTGAAATTTTCGGATACACATGTCTCATGTTCCTTAAAGTGTTAATCGCAATCGCAAGCATGATATATCTAGAAAGTACCTATTATTATATATCTTACAGGGATATACAACGTAATGTTTACTAAGGATTATAATTCTGTTTTCTTAATGACCTCTTCACGTAGAAATTGGTTAATACCCAACAATATTCAAATTTAGCACCCACTCTGTTTAAATAGGAGCCTACAAAGGTCCAAATATTTGCATTAATAATAATTCGTGGTCGAGAGGATTACATAATAATATTATAATATTCCAAGTTCCATGAAGTCCGTCAATTTAAATGACAACTTTAACAGTGCAATTAAACTTAATAAACTGCCGCTGCGCTGCCCGAACTTGCCTTGTTTTCAGCATTTCCCGATGAAAATAGTATGTAGTCAGGGAGGTAGTGATTATTTCAGTACTGATTTTCCTAGTCACCAAACGCCGATAGGATTATTCAGTGACTAATTCTAAGTAGCGGACATGTACTTTGTAGGGGGGGAAGGGAGGGGGCGGTTCCGGTGGGTTGAGCTGAAAAATGCCGAAAAACCGAATAAAATGGTGGGCCTATTTTTTGCCGGCCTGAAAATTGGTGTGATGATACTTAACATTATAAAATTAGGTTAAAATGACATCTGGTTGTGATTTGCGATCGCCAAAGCCTTTCCAGGCGCATTTTAAGTGCGTCAGAGTAACGCGCATTAAACGGGTTTGACGCGTAATAAACGAATTACGCACAATAAACAGTGCGCACTGCCTCAAACTTCTCAATGATCTTCCGAAAAATAATTTGTGATAATATAAATTTGTATTATTAGTTTTAAGGCTCCCTTCCGAGTTGACGCGACTAAAAATTTAGGTATTTTTGCAAAGCCACGCGCCTGTGCGCTTTCGATATATACATATAGATGTATAGGTATACCACGGCGACAAGGGAATACGTCCCACCGTTGGCAGTGGCCAATTACGAATGACTATTTCGGCTTCGCGCGTCGTCTAATATAGTCGATTTGGCTTTTCAATTAAAATATAATAAATTATCAAGTGAATAGTTTTTTATAAAGTAAAAATTAGATTACAATAATAAAATAACTTAAGATCACTGGGTTATTTTTTATGTTACTCAAAAGTATCTTTAATAAATAGTAAAAAAATAATGTTTGGCCATTACATTTCTGGAAATTACGTAATTTCAAACAATTTTTTCTTATATTTTTTTGTATGGAAGTTTTAAAAACTGTCTTAGTACTATGCAAATAGACAATACGCTGGTGTAAATAGTATTTTTTAAGTATATTGAGAATCATCTCTAGGTTTTACTAAAACTGAAGACAAATCTCGCTCGTTTTTATTTTTTTGGAAAACAGTAACAGAATAAAGATAATTTACAATTAATATGGAAATAATTTACCTATTTCGTTTTGGCAAAATGATAGCTTAAGGACTGGGTTTTTAAAATCAGGCATAATTGTGTTAAAATTCTTTTTCGTGTTCTCACAACCAGGCCACAAAATTATGCTTCATATTATAGCTTTTGGCCGCCACGGCCGCCACGGCCTTAAGTATCTGTAAAACAGATCGATTTTTCAATTTTGAAATAGTCCCGCCAGACTAGCTTCGCACCGCATAATCCTTGCCAGACTTGGAATTTCTTGATTAGCATCAATGATAGACCAGATTTAATTACTTTCACAAATTGAGAAAATAGGTCCTAAAAATATTCACTGCCTCCCCGACTATAAGGAAGACTCAAAGCGTCATTTGCTGCGAGCGAACACGCCACCCTGAGAAGTTATACCGACTGTTAGCGTACTTTCTTCTGAGTGGTTTACGACGAGTGAATGAAAAGACTTCAGCAGAGAAAAACATAACTTCAAGCTCCTTCAACAGTCCCTAAGAGTAAAAATCGGTTTTGTCATCCCAAGACCATCCCGGCAAATTAACCAAAATAATTTCATCTGAATATTGATTTCTTAAATAAATTCAATGAGCGCACTCTCTTGGTCGGCGGATGAACCTGATTGGACAGCGCCTGGCAGTTGCGGAGCACAAGGGGGCGACTGTCGCGCCGCCTGGGTTGCCCGGCGCGGTTTGTTTCTCGGCTAAGCGCCAACAGATGGCGTTAATATTGTATTACAATATATGGCGAAATTTAAATATTATTAGTGTAACTTGTATATGAGATATTTTAACCAAATTGTTATTTAACAAGGCATTGGTTTACCAAATTTCAAGTCTCTAAGTCCAATATTTCGAGATTGATATATGACTAGTGGGCATTTATAGCATCATGCAGTTAAACATTTAGGCGGTCACCCATCCAATTATTGACCTCACCCAACGCTGCTTAACTTCGGCAACAACTAGGCGAGCCGGTGTTAACGTGGCTACGGACGCTACTGATGATGTCTGCATACTAAATTACAGTTCAATCGGATTAAGCGTTTGGGCGCTATCTTGGGGGGAATACTCACAGGCAGACACAAAGACAGACTTCAATTTGGAAATGCTCTTAATCGTTTCCGGGAAGGGGGGGGGGGGTCAAAATGGATATTTAATTTACAATACTTTCCCTCCTGGTCGATTTATGGGTCGGAAAAGTAAAGAACCATGTAAAAGGCAACTGGGATTAGGAAATGAAGTTGAAATAACAGAAAATCGAACAGCGACGAATTCTTTGTATCTTAATCAAAACGAAATTTGAGAAAGTGTATTTGAGGAATTTCGAAGGTAAGTTTGAAATGTTACATCTACACTGTACAGTATATTTAAAACATTAGGTAAAGACATCTGCAGTGAGCTCTCATACTACAGAAGTACAGCTTCCATGTGTCACTTATTTTATCTATCTTGTTCAATTGGAATTACTGGTAAATTGAAATGTCACTTGAAGTTATGACGAGTAATAAACAGGATTGTATTGCTTCGAAAATAAATGGCACTATCCGAGTTTATTGCGGAAAATCTTCCAGTCACATATTGATAAATAGTGTAAGCTTGACACAATGCTACTATTTATGACATCACAGTGAATGAAGGCTACTGTACTGCTACTGTAACCATGGCAATAGCAATAATATTTTTGTTTATTTATTTTTTATTATTTACACAACTAGAGCTATCAACTACTGCGGGCGAACCTTAACGAAATGTATCGTACTGTCTCCCGTGAGGTGAGCGCAGAAGACAGGACAAAACAGACCACCGTCAAGCTCCGCCACCTGCCCGTCAGAGGTCAACGCCATACGACGAGGCACCGGAAAAGGTATACAGCGGGCAGCCTCACCCCCTGACTACCAGTGTTGGCAGGATATCTCCGACTGGAATTAACCTTCAGGATACCTCCGTACTCCCGACTGGTTACGAGTCCGAAGTCGCTTACGCGACCTCTACCTGTTGTATTACAACGGTAAATCACTTAAAATTTATCGCGGACCTGGGCGTTCTTTGCCCGTAGTGCCACACGGGATCGAGTGGCCCAATGACATTTCAATAGTGGCATTACAACAGGTCGACATCCACCCCCGCTGCTTAGAAAACAGTGTATTTGTCTCCAGACCCCTTCAGCAATTAGTCAGAATGCACAACCGATTGGCTTCGCCGACCGGTGCGCAAACCGTCCAGTGGCGCCGGAATGCAATCCCGCCGGGAGAAACCGGTCCACCAGCTCTGAGGCCTGAGACACGGGAGTCTTACCCAGGCTATTCCACTCGAGGAGGCTTCTGAATAGGAGCTGAATCGTGAGTTGATCCGATCCAAGAAAAAAATGGATCTTGTGACCCAAGCTGCACGAAACCGTTCAAAATAGCCAGTCAAATTCGAAGTGGCCAGTACTAACCTAATTTTATTATTCTAGGCGTGGATTTGAAAATGTACGAACAATTACCTAATTGGCTTTCCGCGAACTCAACTTTATGCACTTACGATGGCTACTGAAGTTGTTAATTGTTCGTGTAAAAACTAAATTTTTAGTGAGATACATGGAGTTACGTTTACGGAAAGCCAATATTTGTATTTTTCTGAAGCAAGGCATACAATAACAAAATGTGGTTATTGTAGATTGAATAAAAATGTGATTATGTGCTTTATATATTAAAAAATATTTATTTATTGAGGAAAAATTTCCGAAAAAAGCCGATCCTGGGTGTAGAATCAGTTCATGCTCACCATAAGAATGCATTATCATCGAAACTGAACCAACAAGTAAAACTTCAACTTCATAAGATAAGAGGTAGTGGTTCTAATTCAGCTTGCAAGATTTCACCTAAACAAACATACACACTAACAAACATTGCAAGGTAAATAAACGCTTGTTAAAAGGATAATAAGAAATAACAACCTCGCAGACTTCGGCGCTTTCATTCAAATGAATAAGTAAGATAGGCGCGCTGTTAACTGTAAGTAAGTACCGCGTCGTCGCAATAGCAG
Organism: Micropterix aruncella; assembly: GCA_944548615.1. Taxonomy (NCBI): domain Eukaryota; kingdom Metazoa; phylum Arthropoda; class Insecta; order Lepidoptera; family Micropterigidae; genus Micropterix; species Micropterix aruncella. The sequence goes on from OX155960.1 coordinate 3,835,365, forward strand.
TGACTATTTATCTTTCGTCGACATGAAGTGTTATAGAGAGAATTATTTCCCTAAAGCGATATAAACTGACATCCAATTCAACCCCTGCTTTTTCCCTTTCTTCCCGTTCGCCTCTGGGAGATTGCGAAAAAAAAATATCCACGGCCGTAACTTGTTTTGTTGCCTTTATGGCGTACCTTGATCTCAGCTACACTGCCTTAACGGGTGACCGAATTACGTACGCTATGTTAGGATGGGCGAAATCAATGACGAAATTTATTTATTTATTTAGTAAAGAAAACATACAGCGCTACAAAAAAAGAAAAACATTAATTAATTACATTAAATACAATATTTCTGGCCGATGACATGTTTCAACAATAGTTTCAATGAATTAGAATGAAAAGGAGAAGGAAAAGAAAGGAATTGGTGTTATTGATATATTGGGCTGATTGCGTTTCTCTTGAACTAAAATCGGAAATTAGGTTATGAGGACGACACAGAGCAGTAAGTCAGAGCGGAATGTGAGATGAACGGTTGTCCCTTTTCCGCATTAAAACTACCCACCGAAAATAAAGCAGCTAAATCTAACACCGCATGAAACCTCAAGCTCCGAGACATAAACATGTGCAGGTTCTGCCAAGGGGCAGAAGAAACTCCCCTGCACCTCATGTGCGAGTGTGGCCCACTGATGCGTTAAAGATACACCCACTTGGGTGGTCATTACCTACAACCTGAGGAGGTAAAACAATGTTGCGGTTCTTAAATGACACAAGGCTTAGCGCAGAACTATAGTAGGTGGCGAACACAATAGATCAGCAATGGTCGCAGTGTTACAAGGCTCATAAAGACCTTAGAAAAGCCCCACACAACAAATCATTAAAAAAAAAAAAAACACCGCACGAAATGTGTTCTTCGAACTTATTCGGGTGCGGTGCGTCTTAATATTATTCCTTCGGCTGACGCCTAGATCTAATATAGATTCCCAAATATTTAGCTTAACTTTGTAGTTTAATTTCAACTACGAAGTTTGAGTGAAAATTAACTAATTAACTAAAATGAAAATGAACACTGACAAAATTTGAAACATTATTGAAAAACTGATTTTATTAAAAAAAATATTTAGTTATGAATTGTAAAATTAGTGTGTTCATTTCTGTAATGAAATAAACCATCTATTCAATATCCGGTTTGCTAGTATTTCAGTTTCGGTAACGTTGCAGCCGCCGTTGTCCAGGGTAGACTGACAACGGCGGCTGCGAATAAAGTCCCCGGTGTGTATAAAGTCCCCCCAACCCCGGGTGTGTATAAAGTCGAATGCAGCTGCGGTTTAGCCTACGTTGGGCAAACGAAACGGCCCATAGCCACGCGACTGACATAACACATCAAAGCTGTTAAAAACGTTCAGCGAGAAAAATCGGATAGGTTTGCATAGGTTAGCTCTAAAATATTGCCTGCAGGCAATAAGCTCGCCTTTTCTTAAGAATAAAGAGTTTTATTATTATTATTATTAGTATTCGTAAGAGTCCAGACTAAAATGAAAGGTTCTGCCTGAAAATTGCGAAATGAAGTGCAATACGTTAAACGAGCCGGAAATTGGGACCAAGCAATACGTCCCGCGGGCGGTATTTCCCTTTATTTTAATGAAAATAATATTACCTCAACACATAATCATACCAGGGGGCGCCGTATTGCTCCCAGAAAAGGAGGCCTGCGGGGTCTGAAAAAATATGAACACGATTCTGTTAAAGAACAAAGAAGATAATCCCTTAGATATCCTTTCGTGGAACGTATACATACGTTAATATCGTTGAAAGGAAAAAATATTATAAAAAATATCTCTCACCCCAAAGATTTAGGTGTAGGTGGGTTTATACGATCTGAATCAAACATGTCGAAGTACTTTATGTGACAAAGCGAAAAAAACCTAGAGATTAGCACACAAAGGGATATTTTTAGATAGTAAGATCGTGAGATTTACCATAAGATTGCTTTTTTATAAAACGTTAAAATATGATAGTGTAGGAAAAATAATATTTCTATTGTATAAATAGGAAAGAAACGAATTTAGCGCGTGAAATTTGTAGCACCCGACGTTTCGGTGACGTTGCAGCTGCCGTTGTCCAGGGTAGACTGACAACGGCGGCTGCTTATAAAGTCCCCGGTGTGTATAAATTCCCCCCAACCCCGGGTGTGTATAAAGTCGAATGCAGCTGCGGTTTAGCCTACGTTGGACAAACGAAACGGCCCATAGCCACGCGACTGACAGAACACATCAAAGCTGTTAAAAACGTTCAGCGAGAAAAATCGGCGATCTGCGAACATATATTGGATAGCGGAAGTAACCACTGGATGCAGTTTCAAAATCCCATTGTGCTATCCAAGGAATAATTCTACTTTCCTCGCATGATCCGGGAAGCCATTGAAATAAGAAGAACCCCGAACTTCAATAGAGACGACGGTTACAAACTCTCTTCTACGTGGAACCCTCTTCTTAAAATGTTCCCGCCGCCGAATGCCGAACGCACGGACGTAAGACAGGATACAGTGAGTGTTGTGTGCACGACGGATTTTCGAAATTCACGCGCTCCGAGCCCGGACCCTCACCACCGTTATAACCTACGCAGTGGCGACAGCGATATGCGGCCTACCCGCAAAACAACGGATTGACAGCTCTTTCAGTCTACAGTCTACCCTGGACAACGGCGGCTGCAACGTCACCGAAACGTCGGGTGCTACAAATTTCAAGCGGTAAATTCGTTTCTTTCCTGTTTATAATGTCAAACAACCGCGATAGTCTTCGATTTTATATCTCTATTGTATTTCGTACATTATTCCGTGGTTCTTCTGACCTAATTATATTTTTCATTTGACAATAACCAAAGTTGCCAAAATATAAGACCGGTTTTCCTACGTCAAAAGAATAACACATATTTAGTTAAGTCTATATAAGAATTCATAAAATAGTTAATTTTATTATTCAATTTATTTTATTGTGATTGTGGTGTAGCAATAAGAAGTATTACTGCCACATGACACAACCTGCCTTTTAGGTGTACCTGCCTTTTTTTGACAACATGATTGCATAGAGATATGGATTCAACAAGATATTTTAAAAAAACTCATAATATAATAATAGTATAAAGTTAGTTAGGTTAGTATCAAAAAGTTAAATTAGGTAGGTATAAAAATTATTTTACTAGTATACTTAAAATTTAACCGTAAACTACTGTATTACTGGGCATCCCATGCTGCCTCGAGCTCAATTCCCTCCTGGCTACCGCGATCAAGGATGCGAAACAGCACGAACGCCAAATTAACGTATGCTTACTCAGGGAACAGTTTCCTCGACTTTGCACTCCGCTTGCACAACATCCCACCTGTGAACAGGATAAAAACAAATTTACAGCGTAAAGTTTTAAGTACGCGACGTTTCAGATATTTTGCAACCGCTGTTGTCCCGGGTAGACCAAGGTAGACCAGTCTAACCTGGACAATGGCGGTTGCAACATCGCCGAAATATCGGGTGCTGCAAACTCGGTAAATTCGTTTGTATCCTATTTATAACGTCAATCAACCGCCATAGTCTTCGATTTCATATTCCCACCTGTGGTTTGTGATTGTAACAAACATTGCAACCTTTTACTACAACTTTCTGACGTTCCATGTCAAAAACCAAATAATGGACTATCCTCTCTATACCACATTCCACTAGGCTACTTCAGGGCTGCTGCCTTTTATCGACAGCATTTAATATCACCTTCAATATACTCTTGGACAGTCAGACCTAGTTCGACATGAAGTGTGGTTACCGTTTTAAAAAATGGGTAGGGTAGAGACCTCTCTGCCTATAACATAATAGAAGATTTTTAATAGTTGCCTGGCAAAAATAGATGCCTTGCGAAAATAGATCTGACCCTTGAGAGGCTTGGTTATTTGGATTTGTCAACTACTAAGGGTGAGCCCACCACCTCAGGAAAGTATAACGACATTAGATTTTCCGACATTCTTTTAACCGTGGGGTGAACGCAGACTTAGGGACGACACAGCCTACCGTCTAACTACGACAAAATGCCCGTGAGAGTCCAACGCCTGACCGCGAGGCACTGAGAAGTAAACCCAGCGGGCAGCCCCACGCACTCACTACCAGATTTGGCGGACTTTCTCCGTTCTCCAGTCTGGTCGCTGGTTTGCAGTCGCTTGCGTGGCCTCTACCTGATATTAGCGGTAATTTGAATTTATCCCGGACCGTGGCGCCCCTTGCCAGTCTTTTAGACGGGATAGGGTGACCAACGTTTCAGAGTGTACGGGATAGGATCGTTTCAAGAGTAGCGGACATCAGCAACCACCCCCGCGCTTCTTAGGAAACGTATCAGACAATTTCCAGACTTCCTTTTCCTCCCCCCGCCCTCCTTCGGGTATTCGCCGGAGTGCAGAGTCGATTGGCTGACGCCGCATGATGCGAAAACGCCCAGCAGCTCCTGCATGTCATCCTCCAGAGGATTCGATCCACCTATCCACGACAGAGCCTTGACAAGCGAAACAGAGTCTTTTCCAGTTTAGACCCTCTACGAAGAGGCTACCGGATGGGAGTTGAGTCGTGATTTGAGGCGACCCAAAGTAACGAGCAGGTGATATTGCCCAAGCTGAGTGAAACTGTTAGCTGCTAGAGGCTTGGACCTATGACAACTACTGTCCGCGCGTAGGCTCCCTGGGAAAACGGGCGAATGAATTCGCCCCGACCGTTGCGTCATACCTCGTTCTCTCCCAGTACTAGTACTGGAAGAGTACTTTCTCTAGAGGCAATTTCTCGTACATAATTTCACCAAACCCTAAGTATCCCGTCTGCATGGGGCCTTATAGTCAGTATGTTTGTTGGCCTGCCCAACTCATAGCTCAACTCCTATCCAACAGCTTTCTCTGGGTCAGGGGGACTCTGGGCGGTTGTGCAGTGTTTGCGCTATCGCCAATTTTTTGGAGGAGTCTGGAAACGTATGTTTGCTAAAAAGATGGGTAGATGTTCATCTGTCGTCACCTATCCTTAGAAACAACCCGTTAGCCACCCGATACCAAGTGACAGTCGGGCAAAGGACGCCATGGGCCCTTGAAACTCCGGTAGGAGTACGTTTTACAACAGCTAGAAGCCGCACAAGCGACTTCGAATCTGTGACCAAACTAGAGGACAGAGAAGTCAGTCCGAGTCTTGCAGTATGGAATCGAGGAAGCTCGGCTGGGTGGCAGTTCCTAGTTGCCTCACGGTTTGAGGTAGGACTCTTACGAGCTGTTGGAGGAGCTTGATTGTGGATTGTCTTTTGTCAATCCTAAAGTTGCTGTGATAGTTGTATCCAGCCAAATCATATGACACCTACACTCTCTTCAGGTTCAGATATAACTACTTTAATAAGTCTATCTACTGTTGTCTTCCAAATATTTACTTTAAACTTTAAACTTCTAATCTAATTACTTTTGACTTTTCTCTGATTTTATAGGTTATACAGCAAAGATATCTCTTGAATGTGGCTAAAATAGATATAGGGGATATTTACATCAATTTACTCATTTTAATTTTGTACGGTTTTTTTAAACGACTGCCCATTAAAAAAAGCAATGTTATGTGTTCAGGGTTCATCTATGTACATAATATTATGTTTTCCGTTACATCATTCCACTATAACTTCTTTATTGGTATAATCGTTATGTCATCCCGAGTGTCATATGGTACCTTCATTGCCCAAATTTATTTATTTATTTATTTATTATTATTATTATTTTCAAATATTATTCAAGAGCATTAGAGACGAATCCAATTCGCCCTTGAATATTATTATTAGAGTGTAAGTCTAAAAATAAATGACTTATATAACTAAATTAATGCTAACATTGAACAATAAAAAAACATAAAAATATAAAACTAAATAAAAGAGAGATTATGATAAACATGAGAGAGCAAGGAGTTACCTTTTCACGTACAATTCAAACTTACATAGTAACTCTGGCAACTAATTGTTCCTTGAATTATTTTATATGCAAATATAATTAAGGAAATATATCGACGCGTTTCAAGAGTGTTGTATCCTACCATTCCAAGCACAAAATCGGACGGAAATAAGTATGGATAAATATTGTATTTTCTGTAATAAATACCTATACCTTTTTAAAATTTTCTTTGATTACGCTCTACCATTTGAATGTATTTGTTTTCACTTGTACACCAGATGACCGAATTATATTCAAGTATGCTACGGACTAAACAATTATATAGTAGAAGCATTACATGAGTATTATTAAACTGTTTGCATATGCGAATAACAAAACCGACCATTTTGCTAGCACGATTGCAAATATTTGTAATGTATGCACGGTAATTCAACTGCGTATCAAATGTCCCAGGTCCCTCAATTCGGTTGACCTTCTTAAAATTGACTCGTTTATTGTGTATTGGAAAAAGCAAGGTGTTTTCTTCTTAGTGATGGTTAAAACAGAGCACTTGTTAGTGTTGAATTCCATGTCATTGACAGAGCCCCATCTTGAAAGTGCATCTATACCTTGTTGCAATTTTTCCGCTTCTCGAGCATCTGTTATTTGATGAAAAATTTTCACGTCATCAGCAAATAGTGAGCAGTTTATTTTACAAAATTAGGCAAATCATTAATGAAAATAAGGAACAAAATAGTAGAGAGATTCGCACGTTGCGGCACCCCCGAATGAACCTTAAAGTAATAGTCCAAATATTAAATAATAGTCGATTTTATTGTCAGTGTTTTTTACTAGAGCTTTAAATTCATTAAAATGTGCTCTAAGTGAGGCAATATTTAGACAGAAACACAATAAACCACTTGAACCCCTCTCGTTAATTTCATACACTCATTTATTCCACTGTGATTATTTTCTATGCATTCTTCTAATGTTTCACAGTCCATTAAATGGTCTCTAACTTTTAAAATTAATTGGAGTAAAAAATAAATATGCAAATACGTGATCCGAGTCCGATGAGGCAAATTTGTGATCCGAGTCCGATATGTTCTGCTTAGATGATCTTCTTCAGGTCCGCTTGGTTTCTTATGCGGATGGCGTTACAACGTTTTCGGTTCGTTTGAGACAGATATTTCTATTTTTATAAAATACAAATTTGTATTTGTTATTGTCTTTAAGTTTGGCTTGAAATAAAAGCTGTTTGAAATAAAAAGGCAAGTGCTTGTTTACATGGATACGTGAAGAGTCGTTATTACCAAGTATGTCGTAATTAGTAAAAAAAATATTTCTGTACAGTAACCAGGCCTCCCGATCCGCGTTAGATTTAAGTTCTATTGCAATTGAGCTCTTTTTACCGGCGATACGAGATTTTTACCGGCGATACGAGATTTTTACCGGCGATACGAGATTTTTATCGGCGATACCATTCGAGATTGCTGTACTCGTTCGTTGTTTATATTCAGAATTGCCGATACGCGTTCTACAATTGTAGTTTCTTCCTTTTTATTCCTTGAGCTAATTCCGCATATTTCTACGCTGTTCTGTCTATAGTTTAGTTCGTGCTGATTCAGCCTGTCTTGGATTTTTAAAGTATAGATTTCTTTTATGTGACATTCTATTTTTAGGATTTCCATTTATCATCATATTTTGAATTGATAATTCGTTCGATTTTGTTTATATTTCCGACCTCTTCTAGCACTGTGCTTATTTCAGACTCTCTGATCCCTTAAGCGTGTGAACTTCTTCTCCTCGAACAGATGCCGTCCCGTGGGCCGAAGATGTTGGGGCTTGTGTTTGCCTAGTCTTACGAGGTATAGCCTGGCTTTAATGATCTCGACCTATCAGGAGAATGAGTTATTTTAGCAATAGCGGTATTTTTCATCTTCATTTCCTCATTTTTTTACAGTGATCGCAAAGCCATTCATCCAGACTCTGTGATATGCTCAAGCGTGTGAAATTGCGTTAAGGCATTTTTACGCAGCTGAATTAATAGTGCTCCCTGCATTGTGAGCATATTACAATTCCTTACCTGGAATGGTCTTTGTGCATTTATTATATTTTGCTATCTCGGATGTGTTTTAATTAAATTATGATATTCCTGTTTAGTCGCCCTCTAGTGTAACGTATACTTATTTTTTCTTACTGTGATTTGCCAATATCTCTTGATGTAGCAATGTTTTACACAATCTCCTACAGATGGCGTTGATTTGATATTATTTCGAATCTCCTTCAGCGTCTCATGCCGGCTCCACATATTGGCGAATGTTCGTGTTACAGATCAGGTAATGTATAAGATGCGGATTTTCAAGGAAAAAAAATATTTTGCGTTTGTAGGAAGAAATACCACTTTCATTACCAATCACACGGCTGGTAACTTCGCATTGTAGCCGACCGTTAGAATTAATTTTTGTAAAATGGCAACCCATTAATCCAGTCGTGACAGCGCGCAGCTGTCAAAATTAAACAAGCGCGTACTGCGCAGGCGCGTCTCGCAGGCTGGCAATCGCAGTTTACGTTTTTGTGATATGGTGAGGTTGGCATATCTGCTACAAGAGTTCTCCATATATTTTCTTTAATAGGTGTTTACACCCACTTGGACATGAACATTCGTCAATGTGTGGAGCCGGCATAATAGAGTGTAGAATAATATCGCTTTTTGTGTAATAATTAAAACCAGTACCCACAGATGGCGCAAATTATTTATTTTTATTCAAATTTAATCGTTGAACCTTGGCGTATATCATTGACAACGCGTTCGAAAACGATGACTTTTTGTCGTATTGTCACGAAAGGTTCAAAGTCAAGGTTTAAATAAATTGCAATAGAAATCCCGTGAATTATTGTGCACTCTTCAAGAAGTCGTGTGTGGTTGTTATATTTGATGTTATATTTGATGTTAGTCGCGAAACGTTGATGTAGACGTGTACACAGTGAGTTCCGTATAAATGTCGTGCCGATTCACCTGTTTTTCTCTGAGCAGTCCCGAAAGAGTTCGTTTGCACCTATTATTTCAATGTCGTTAGTTGCGCAAAGAGGATTGCCGGAGTTCCGGCCGAACGTTTCACAGATTCCGTAAATTTCGTTTTTTTCAATTATTTTATCGAGCAAACAAAAGTTATACATATTATGTCAGATAGTTTGACAGATGACGGACTGAAATTATCTTATTTGAATATACCTTAAAGTATCCTTTCTCGCTTGGGCTTAAAAATGAGTGAATGCTGAATGCCTTGGAGCGGTGGCTCTACATTTCCATGCTAAACGATGTGCGACCCCTGAAACCATTAATTACTTGAGTCCTTAAAAATTGCCTTAAATAAATCTCGCTTTATTTCAAGGCAGCTTTTTAATTTGGGCTATTAATAAGGAATAGGAGGCTTCTATTTTGAAAGGGTAATATTCATCCGACAATACGGTCAAAGAGATCACTGCGCAGAAGCTTGCCGAGTGATGAAGAGTGTTGTCAACTACAAGGGGCAAACCCGCCACCCCAGAAAGGTATGAAGACAATGCTATTTAATTCAACCTGGGGTGAAATGTAACCTGGGGTAAATATATGAAATGACGCGAGGGTCCAACGTCTTACCGCGTGGCACCGGATATTTGAAACATCGGGCAGCCTTGCGCCCTCACTACCAGCTATGGACAGATCTCTCCGTCCTCCCGACTGGTTACGAGTCTTCCTAATGTAAGGCTCGGCGCAAATGAGCAACCGGCAGACTGATCCCAGAAGACTTAGGACAAAACAATCCACCGTCAAGTTCCGCCACCTGCCCGTCAGAGGTCAACGCCCTACCGCGAGGCACGGGGAAAGGTACCCAGCGGGCAGCCCCGCCCCCTGACTACTAGTTTTGGCAAGATATCTTAATATGTAATTAACCTTCAGGATACCTTCGTCCTCCCGACTGGTCACGGGTCCGAAGTCGCTTACGTGACCTCTACCTGTTGTATTACAGCGGTAATTCAGTTCAAATTTATCGCGGACCTGGGCGTTTTTTGCCCGTAGTGCCACACGGGATCGAGTGGCCCAAGGTCATTTCAAGAGTGGCGTGACAACAGGTGAACATCCACCACCGCTGCTTAGAAAACAGTGTTTTTCCATAGTCTCCAGACCCCTTCAGCAATTGGTCATAATGCACAACCGATTGGTATCGCCGACTGGTGTGCAAACCGTCCAGTGGCGCCGGGATGCAATCCCGCCGGGAGAAACCGGTCCCAGCTCTGAGGCCTGAGACAAGGGAGTCTTACCCGGGGTAGCGTTCCACTCGACGAGGCTTCTGAATAGGAGCTGAATAGTGAGTTGAACCGATCCGAGAACAAAATGGATCTTGTGGCCCAAGCTGCACGAAACCGTTCACCACCAAAGGTCGGGACAAAGCATGGCCGGGACAAGCAGATAACACTCTTTTTCATACATTTTGTATGGACTCGCCGCACACGCGTGACCAGTGGCTGGTCGCCACTCGCTACGCTACTCGTCGCACTCGACAACCACCGGTGGCTGTGGCCGGTGGATAGTTAAGCCGAGCCTAAGTGGTAATTCAGTTCGAATTTATCACGGACCGTTGCGGCCTTTGCCCGTCTTTGACTCAGGATCATCGTTTCAGGAGCGGCTGTCATTAGGTCAAAAACCACTCCCGCTCTATAGGAAACAAAGCCGTTTCCAGACTTCCCCGGTTATCAGTCGGAATGTACAGTCGATTGGCTGATACCGCACGGTGCGCAAACCGCATAGATGAGCGCGAAAAACGACTACCACGGAAAACTGACCCGCAGGGCACCGAGTCGTATCCGGGTTCAAACTTCTACTAGGAGGATACCGGATGGGTGTTGACCAGTGAGTTGGACCGATCTATAAACGAATCATTTCATTATTAATATTATTTATTATTATTTAGGAATTAATTACTATAAAACATTAATATTGCTTACAAAATAACAGTACTTAACCGAATGGCCAAACCTTTTGCTTATTTGATTCTGTCACCCGACTGGGACTAGCCCGTTCTACGGTGGACAGGACTCTAATATTACAATCAATTATGTAAAGTTATATTAAAATGCTAATAACAGTAAATTGCCCTAAAATGTGGTCCTCAAAAAAAAGTATTAAAAGATACTATAATAAAAAACATGCACTTCCATGATATAATCGGCAATAAATGTAATATAACATTCGATTAAATAGGGAATGACATACAGAATAGTCTTAAAACTAAAATAAGCAGGAAAATAAAGTTATAAGTAACAAAAGAAAGAAAGAAAAAAAGAAAGAAATAACGGTCCAACTGCACAGGGCTCGTTAGCACCCATCCGGTGTTTGTAACAGTGATGTATATTGTATCTGTTTTTGTATATTGTTTAGGTAGATTGTTTGTATATTGTTTAGGTAGCCAATGGTTTCGTGTAGCTTGGGCCATAAGATCCATTTTGTTATCACGATTCCACTCCTATTCAGAAGCCTCCCGTTGTGGAATGCTACCCCGGATAAGACTCTCGTGTCTCAGGCCTCACGGCTTGTGGATCGGTTTCTCCTGGTGGGATTGCCTCCCGGCGCTACTGGACGGTTTACACTTCGTTCGGCGACGCCACTCGGTTCTGGCTAATTGCTGAAGGAGTCTGGAGACTATGGAAATACGCTGTCTCCTAAGCAGCAGGGGGTGGATGTTGACCTGTCGTTAACCACTCTTGAAATAACCATTATGCTACCTGATCCTGAATGCAGAGCAGGGCAAAAAAAGCCATCGGCCAGCAAAAGAAACAAACTGAATCACCGATAAATATATACGGCATGTAGAGGTCCCACAAGCAACTTCGGCCCCGCGACCATTTGGGGGGTTGGAGGTATTCTGATGGTTAATTCCGGACGGAGATATCCTTCCAAAACTGGGGCGAGGCTGCTCGCTGGGTACCTCCCCCGGAGCCTCGTCATAAGGAGTTGGCCACTGTCGGCCATGTTGGCTTAGCTAGACGGTAGATTTGTATTGTCTCTAAGTCGAACTAAGATAGAACGATCACTATCGTTAAAACTTTCTGAGGTCACGGGTTCGCACGTTGTAGTTGACAACCCTAGTTGTGTCTATGCTTTGATGAGCCTCTAATCATGTTTTCCTCTCAACAAATCGCCAGCAACCTAGTTGCGTGGAGCTGCCAGAGAAAAAAAAATAGGTGTGGCACTCGGGGACTGCCGCGGTAAAGCTATTGTATAGCATTTTTAACAACTTATGCAATTATAATTATTTATTTATTTTATTTATTACATTTTCTCTGATATCAGATAACTGCGCTCTATCGGAAAACGTTGAAATTATTCCGAATCATTTGCGGCTGCGGTAGCAAATGATTCGGAATAATTTAAACGTCTTCCGATAGAGCACCAAGCACGAATTTTTTATTCGATAAAGCAAAAAAACGGATTATTCGAAAAAATCGTAGATAAAAAGATAGATAATAAAATTATCTTTAAAATGGTGCAGGTTTCATAATAATACGACAGATAGTATTTGCGTAGTAGTCGTTTTTGTGTTCGGTTAAACCTAATTTCACAAATTAATTACACTATGTAATATAAACAAAATCTAAAATATTCAAAGCTAAGAATATTAGGAAAATGTTCTTGTTTAACATATATTTTTTTCGAATCGTAAGCAGTAGGTACTCGTTTAGACGTAATTATCAGTTTAAAATCATTAATTTTGGTTAAGAAATTTCCTTATTCGGTCGCCGCGCTGGCTTAGGCCCGTGATAAAAGCTATGCAATAGCTTAAAAATAACATTAAATGTGTTTACGTTTAGCCGCCATTGCTGCAGAGCCGACTGCCTCATGAAAATAGCCTTGGCACTTGTCTCATCGCGTCCATTTTTATTCGCAGTCAAGTGGCTCTGGAAGCGGCAGTGGCGGCCATTGAAGAGTGACCTTTAACGGGATTCGAACCCCCGACCCTTGCCAATCGCCCCTTAACCCCCCCCCCCCTTAACCAACCGCCGGGCGCGAATAATATTGCCTCACTCGAGCTGATTCACACCGAAATTAATCATTACTTTAGTAGTCACTCAGTCGAGAACTACCCACACGCAGATCATACGCACCCAAGTATTGAATGCGTTCTATAGTCGAAAAGCGTTCTTCGACTCAGTTAAGAAATTATTATAGAAGTAGTAGGGCGGTGTGAACTACAACGGGCGAACCTGTCACCCCAGGCTGGTATAACGATATGTCATCGTTCTTTCAGCCGTGGGATGAGCATAGCAGACAATCTACAAGACAATCTATCAGGCAAGAAAATCTACTGTCTAGCTCGGCAGCAGCCCGTTAGAGACAACGCCTTACGGCGAGGCACCGGAAAAGGTACACAGCGGGCAGCCTCGCCCCCTAACTACCAGTTTTATCAGTTAGGGATAGGATATCTCCATCTGGAGTTAACCTTTAGGATACCTCCATCCTCCCGACTAGTTATGGGTCCGAAATCGCTTACGCGGTCTCTACCTGTTGTAATTCCTGTTAATAATAATTACAATACCTGTTGTAATAATTACAACGGTAATTCAATTTGAATTTATCGCGGACCTAGGCTTTCTTTGCCCGTAGTGCCACACAGGATCGAGTGGCCTAAAGTTACTTCAAGAGTGACATGACAACAGGTTAACGTCCACCCCCGCTGATAAGGAGACAGTATATTTCCATAGCCTCCAGACTCCTCCTTGTTTTCGGAACTGAACCAACAAGTAAAATTTCAACTTCATAGGATAAGAGGAAGCGGTTCTAATTCAGCTTGCTACATTCGACCTAAACAAACATACATACATACATACTAACAAACATTGCAAGGTAAATAAAAGTTTGTAAAAGGACAAAGCGTTATGCAGTAGATTATGATTTTATCACATTAAATAAAATGAATAATGAAATGCAATAAAAATAAGAAATTTATTATGAACATATATCAATTCTTAAAAAAAATATAAAAAGGAGGATATTTTTTTTATAAACAATAATGTAGTATCAAAAATACCAAAAAAAAAGTAAGGTTTATCAAAAAGTAAAATAAAATGTCTTATGTGATTACACTGCAATTATAAATAGTCAATATGTTATTTATATATATATATATATATATATATATATATATATATATATATATATATATATATATATATATATATATATATATATATATATATACTTATATATATATATATATATATATATATATATATATATATATATATATATATATATATATATATATATATATATATATATATATATATATATATATATATATATATATATATATATATATATATATATATATATATATATATATATATATATATATATATATATATATATATATATATATATATATATATATATATATATATATATATATATATATATATATATATATATATATATATATATATATATATATATATATATATATATATATATATATATATATATATATATATATATATATATATATATATATATATATATATATATATATATATATATATATATATATATATATATATATATATATATATATATATATATATATATAGGTCCAGTCCTAGTTAGGTGGGCACTGAGAATTTGCTGCATTTGCGTGTTCAATTTTTCCGAGTTTATCCTTGGTAAAAATTTTACTATATGTATAAAAAATATATGAATAAAGTACTAAATAAAATAAATGCATTCTAACACGTATAGAGACGGAAAGCTGATGACTATAAGCCTTCTAAAATGACCATGGCATGATTCTACATAACTCAGATTACTTAAAATTTGAATGGCAGGTTTTTGCAATGAAAAAATATGTTGCCTTAAATCGATAGTGCATTGCGCCTAGAAAAGAATACCGTAACGGAGAAGAGACTTAAAATAAGCGTAATAAATCGTTTTCGTGTCCTTAGAACTAATAAGTTTTGGTATTTGGCCCAACAGAAAACAGGCATTACAAAGTTTGTCTCTTAATTGGTTAGTGTTGTCATATCAAAATATTTTTCTTTTGCCGAATTGATGTTTATTCTGTTCTGCCATACTGTAATTCTTTTGTTGGAGCCCAATTTTGCATCCCGACAAATGATCAGGCACCGAGTTTGCATGCCGGTCTTGCATCAGTCAAATCCTCACCTCGCCATTCGGAATGGATCGCCGTTTTATCGACTCAGCACAGTTTAGTGAGTGGTGTCTTTTGAAACATATATTCTGAGTGAACAATTTACATCGTTTGAATGTAAATTGTTGTAAATATCCTACTAAAAATGGTAGTTAAGGGGTGAGGCTGCCCTCTGGGTACTTTTCCCGGTACCTCGTCATAAGGCGTCATTCTCTAACGGGTTGCTGGCGAGCTAGACAGTAGATTGTCTTGTCTCTAAGTCTTTTACGCTCATCCCACGGCGGAAAGAATGATTACATATCGTTATACCAGCCTGGGGTGACGGGTTCACCCGTCGTAGTCGACACCGCCCTACATCGTTTGGATATCACCAATATCTTGCTCCGAGATTAATGAATATTTTAGGAAAACACTTCGATATATTGGGATTGACACAGGTGGTTCTTTAAAAAAGTCTCCCTCGGTAGTTAATTATTAAAGGAAGAACGGAAACTGAATGTATCCTCATGACATTTAAAAAATAGCAACACATTCACTTTCACACACACACACACACAATTTACACACCCTCACATATCTAACAAT